>JAUKWC010037443.1:0-14539 GCA_032356245.1 Endocladia muricata
GCTGGGGAAGCAATGACGAAGGCTCCTCTGCTCCCAGCATTCCGCTTGTCTGCCCACCGCCGCGACTGACGCGTAGCTAAGATTTTTCTCCGAGACTCCACCCTCATCAAAGTGCTGCGCGACCTTAACTTCGACACACCGACCTCTAAGAAGCTCGGAATCACTCACCTCGATGACCAGCATCTTAGGTCAGAGAGCCCTCAGATCGTAGCTCTGTTCATGACTTCCGCGTCGCGGTTCATCAACAACGCGGACCGCGACGGAACGTTTGAACCTGAGGCATTCTACGCGTGTGCGCCCCAGCTTTTACAATTCTGCCTACACTTGTTTGAGAAGTATGGCAAGGGGAAGGGCCTGAGTTGTGACGATTTTCTGGGGACTGAGATTGCTCAATCGAAACTCCTCAGAATGTCCGTCTAAGAGCTCTATCTGCACCAGGTGCGCCTCTTCTCTAGGAGAGATAACGACTCTGCTGAAGATCTGGAGAAGGGCAACAAGGCCCGCGCTACGTGCTTTGCGAAGAATCTAACTGAGTACTTTGCTCCCGGCCCCAGCAAGAACGCCTCCGCGGCCCGCGTGAGGACCCCAGCTGCTGTGCCTTCTTCACGGCGCTCTGCCCGGCGTGCTTCTGCTTCCCACGCAACTGCACTCGAGCCTGCAGTCCGTACGCGGAAGGTCCAAGGAGTGATGCTCGCGACAAAAGCGCTCGCTAGGGAGAGAAGGGCTGCAACCTCCACACAGTCAACGCCTCTATATGTGGAGAAGGTGCAGTCGGGGATGTCTGGTGGAGTGAAAAGGGCAGTGGGGCACTCGAGACGATGGGTGGCTGAGAAGGCCAAGGCGGCCCAGGAAAACACGGGCCAACGTGAAGATGCCCCGCAGATATTCGACGACAAGGTTCCGAACCAGCTGCCGGTCGGCCCTGGGGATAAGATCGTTGTGTTTTAAGAAACACCTGACACTTGGGAGACTCTGCCATACGTCGGCCCGCCAGATCACGGAGAGAAGGAGTTGCGGCAGTGGATGGCGAAAGACCCACACGCCATGCTCTGGCTGCTTCCCATCCCCATATCCATTGAGCACCGGGCGCAGTTGTACCTCTCTGTCCAGGACGTCGTAGCGATGCGTCGGCTTCAGTTCTTCATGGGGAGCTAAATGTACTTTACCGAGCTTGCGGGTATCGATGTAGGTCCGGACATCTGGAAGCCCAACCGGCCTCAGACACACTTCTGGATGGACGTAGCAGAGGGGGGTGAGGATTATGGCAAAGTATATGCCTACTTTCAGAGGCAACAAGGTGAGCTTCGGCACCTCGGCTACACGTGCCTTGAGAATTTCGCTGACTCCAGGGGTATTCCGGGCGGAAGCCTGGAGCCCCTGACTTGGACGCCCATGTGAAAGCCTTCCCCCGTTGAAAACTTATTTTCGTTCATTGCGGGCTTATTCAACGGAGAGAATACACTGGTACGGCGTCCGAATGAGGGCTGGTGGAACCCGATGGTCAACGAGGAGGAAGACGATGGGGACCCAGCAAACCCTGGGGTGGGACTCGCCCGCTACTCCCGCACACGGAGCCTGGTGATGGAAGCCTGTGAATCGAGGGGGGATTGGGAGTAGGCTTCGCGAAGGCGTGCGCAACAGGAAGCATCATTGGGTCAGCTTGCTGCCTACGTTGGTCTAAGGAAGATGTCCGGGAGGAAACTGTTCATACCTAAGACGAGGGGTTGGTGTTTGGTTACTGGGAGGGACTGCCCGCGGCAAGCGCCCCACAATGACTTTGACTAGGCATTGGAAGCGGAGACCCTGGGCTTTTTCGCAATCGTGAGCGAGGCAGTGGGTTTCCCATTGTCGGTGTGTGACTACTTACACGTGTTTGCATACGGGGAGGAGAGCGAGCAGGTGGCAGCGGCGTCGTTCTTCAAGATGAAGAAGATCATTGTGCCGCCCAACTCTGTGTTTCTCGGGCATGGGCATCTGACGCACTCCGGGGCTGGGTATGAGATCCGCATTGCGGATGAGTTGACGGTACGGTACCATGTGTACTTTGTGCCGGAAGGGACAGGTGTGCCAAACCAGGTGTTCTAAGCTCCGAGACGGCTGCCGCAGTTCGTAGCCAGTGAGATGGCCTGTGTTAGTCGTAAGAGTAATGAAAGCGGTGAGGAATCGGACAGTGGGGACATCACGGACGTGGTTGGGTTTGCAGACTCGGACGCGGACGGGAGCAGTCGGCCAGAGGAGGTCAGCCCTAGAGATGATGCTTTAGACTCCGATGACCTCGAGGATTTGATTGCCATTCCGACAAGTGGCGAGGACTTTTAGGCAGCTACACAAAGAAAGGGCTGAATAGCGTGAAGTATAACAAACTTGAACACGACATGCCAGTTCGAGAACCGGTTCCGGCTAGCAGGCCACACTATGGCTACTGAGAAAGACTTGAACTCAGCCGCAAGAAAGGTCGTCCGGAAAAGTGGGTGATTTTGGGGCCCCTATTGCAGGTAAAAGAGGTTTGAGGGGTAATGAAAATTTAGACTAGGGGGTGTCACTAGTGAGAGGGGCTAAGATCCGCACATGTGAAAACACATGCGCAGATGGATATGCAAATTTTGGCCTGAAAAACAGCATCCATCCGTCCATGTAATTACAGGTGTGCAGATCTGAGCCACCGTCACTAATGACACCCCACCGATCTTAGAAAGTACATACTTTTCAACACGACGAAATACACGTGTACAACCCTCTTTGACTTCGAATCGAGGTTCAGTTTGTTTCTATGCTTCGTGTGATACGTGTAAGACCTGCTCAGCACAAGAACTGTGTGCCTCCCGTTCCGCACGTGTCAACTGTAGCACGGCTACGGCAAGCGTGGAGTGAAGTGTTGGCATCTGTACTTCTCACGTGCTTCTAAGGGTAGGTGGCCGTACAGCGTAGGAAGAAAGTTGTTTCGTATGAGAGGTTGCCGACTCGACTGTAGGCCTCAGTTCTGCGCTGCAATTGGCAAAGCTCCGGCGCAAACCACGCGGTGCCGGATGTATGAATTCGTGCGCGCATTGTTAACCAGTGAGGTGTCGATGCACAAAGCAGGCTCTAATACAGGAACGCATCGCGAAGGACAGGGCCATTACGTTTCAGGCCCGCCATACCTGTGAACGTCATATGTTCGGTACGCACTAAACTGACACCATCCAGCAGCACTCGAGTAATGTGCCACGCCCTCCGCGGACCACACGTTAGTCCTTGTCTGCGTTGCACTATGTTTACAATACTGTCGGAGAAATGAGCGCAGAGTTGTACACATCATCTGTTGCCATATAACGTCGGCAAGATTCGGGGCGAGGCAGTGCACCCGAACATCTCCGAGCATAATGCTCAGTTTCCTAGAGCCACAGATGCCGCATATTGCGTGTAGCGATCTTCGGTGCAGTGGCGCGAAATCCGTTGGAAGCCAATTAAGAGTATGACGGGCCCAAGGCAAGCCGATCCATGTGAGGCAGAGTACAGGTCATCATGTGACATTGAGGTACGTAAGGTGAGATGCGGAACTGCAGTGTACGGCACACTTCGCAGTACGAGCTGGATGTTTTACTAGGAAATGAACTGCGGGTAGTGGATGCTGGCGTCCTCTGGACACGGCAGTTCAAAAATATTTACTTTTTGGGAAGTCGGCATCCATGCGAAAACCACCGTACTACACGAACCCCACGTATCGGAATGCCACGAGAGTCAGCATTTCATGACATTCCATTATGGAGTTTTAATGCGTCCTTGTCCCCGAGTTTAGGCCGCAAGTGAAGTGTGCTGGTTTTCCGGGAACTCTAAGGACACATGTGGTCAGGAGACTCCCATTCTTTATGATACGACTGGGCATTGTTATAGCAAATCGTACTTCCTCCACATATTACAAGCAAGATGAACACGTTGTCAGGGCTGATAACGAGGAAAACAAGTACCCTCCACAACCAGATGTTTTTTCAAGTGATTTAGAAGTATGTACATTCCTGTCCCCCATCTCCAAATCCTCAATCCCTGCTCCTTCCAAAGGACCCAAATTCCCCACTCGCTGTCTCCCGGACACCCCAACCATAATGCATGGACCTCGGAATGCAGGATTCCGAAATGAACCCTCTTCGAGGGTTTACATTCCAAAAATAGGGTTTCTATTGGACAAGGTTATATCAAGATAATGGAGAAATGCGTCAGTGAGAGGGCTTCCCCTGTCAACAAAGGAAGTTAGTACAGAAAGCTCAGCACTTTTCTATTTCGCCTTTTCAGAGCATACGTCTCCACCGTCAATATTACCAGGATTCTTATCGAACTTGACTCTTCCAAAATTTCTATTGGTTTAAAAGGTCCTATTCGTACTGCCACTTTCCCCAAGAGAACAGCAGAGATGCACGCATAAGACCGGAGCATGATCGCACCTACTACACTTCTGTGAAATTCTTCACTGCGGCCATAGTACTGTTACGGTACACGATTCGTAGTGAGCATCTAGTGTTGAGAGATCAACCGCGGAGCACCTAGGACAGGAACACTACTTAACCATCTCTAATAACCATCAGCAGGTCCAGTATCGGCAAACGTCGATCCATCCAGTTCATTGTTACTAAACTCGTGTACCAGTCTCCATATTACACCAAGAAAACCTACCGGAATCGTTCTTCACGTCGAAAAACGACTTCGTAAAAACCCTATCTTCGCCAGTCTGTTTGAATTTCGGAATGGAGCAACCTATTTATAAGAATACCGATTCCGAGTACGACGCTAATTGCCGAAGCTCGGCACCGTAGCTATGTATGGCTTATTGCACAAAAAAGCCACGACTTCAATAGTCATCCTACGGTGTAGCCGAATCCTATTCATATAGCCACACGACGCTGTAGGTGATGGCGTCATACCCACCTCTGTGTGCACACGCAGCCAGGTGCGAGTCATTCTTAGAGAATACCTCTGGGGGATGATACCCCTAGTGTATTGAAAGAAAGTGCGCGAGTAGCGTTATGGTGCATCGAAATGATATGTCCCCCTGTCAAATGAGGGATGATCGGCTCGAGAGACCGCCAGTAACAAAAAACCTGCCGCTTCGCAACGATGGCGACGAGAGTGGCCGTTAGTGGAGAGGACTTCAATCGATTCGGAAGGATCGCGGGATTGAGAGACTGCCTGTATGAGAGCCACACCTAGAAATGTGTTCATACAGGTGTGGTTACAGCGCGAACGCTGGAAGTTGCGCGGTACTGGTAGAAATGGTGGCAGCTGCAGAGCACTGGCTCTCCGATTTGGGCTGGGCCCACAGCACGACGGTAGCCGGTATGTGTACTCTGTACAAGCGACGTGGCCGGTGCCCGACAGTATCAATCACTTGTATAGTACGACGGCGTGTGCTTCTGCCCCGCACACTGTACTAAGCCATGTTGCACACGTGTGCGTGCTAATTTATCTGTGATTTGATTTATTTGCTTTGAATTAGTTATCATTCCCTGCCACATGGCAGGGTAGTCTGTTGTTATAGTTTTAATGTTTAGTTGTAGTTGTAATTAACAGGCGCGGATGAGCCGCCGGCGTCTAGCTTGGCATGTATAATTATGTCAAGGCTAAGTTTTATTGTAAACTAAGTCCCCGGTAAGGGGGTGGTTGACTCTAAAGTCGACGAAGTTTTAGCACACGTCGGCCGGCTATTGACTTGCTTCCATCGCTCCCCCTTCCCTTCAAGCGAGCGCGTTGTCTCCGGCAGTAAGCTACACCGCTACGAGCGACCCTATCGGGGGTTTCCCTCGGGGCTTTACGCACCTCTCGGTGAAACTCTGCCGTATTCGTCGCTTGACGAGCAGCGCTGTCCTATTGCCCTTGCTGGTAGACTTGCAGCGCGCACCTTTCCAACCTCTAGTACAACTACGGGCTACGCCCTCCGCTCGCCCAGAGAGCATGCCGGAGGCTGGTACTCCTCGCGCTATTTGTGGTGCACCACGCTGCCTGTATACTAATAAATCTTTCTAGGATCCTTATCTGTTGCCCGACTTCCCACGATCGCCGCAAACGCCTCTGAGGACAGAATGTAGTTCCGTACCCATTCCGCTGCGGAGCACGCCATTAGAGCGATTCTGCATAACCACGCTCTTTGGGAGCACGCCACTAGAGCGATTCCTTTCATCCGGGTACTGTCCATTATGTTGGATACTATCTATAACTTGGCCTCAGCCACTCCTTTGGTGTCAAACTACTGGTTTGAGTATAAATCCTTGGCGTCGTTTGTTGCCCAGGTACTACCCGCTTGCAGGGATCTTTCTCTTTCCTTGGGAAATCTCTTACCCTATCTCCCTGCGCGTAGCAGCGCGATGTCCGCAAAGGGTGGTCTCCAAAGAGCCGAGCTCTAATTGAGTTGCTAACCGGCAGTACCCAGCATTACTTCAGGCGCTTATAGACCTCCCGTGACACTGCATTAAGGCAGTGGCCTACAGCAGCTACCATGAGGAGTATACTAACCGCACTGCCGAGTATTAACAGGAGCATGTATATACCGCGATCCACCAAAGACGCGCAACGCTAGTCGCATAAGGATTAATGGCCGCTCAGACTATGTTGAGGTCCTTTTCATACCACCGAATGTGGGCGAGAGACGGCTACGAGAAGAATGAACGTTTTTCTCCGTAAACGTGGGGCAGGGAACCGGGATGTAGAATTCCACGGAGCCTGTATAGTTTTGGTTGCATTGAGCGGGCCAAATCGCGAGGACCTCAATGGTGTAGCCGCAGAGACACAAAAAGATGAACTCACTGTACTGGAGTACAAGATTGCATCGTCGCCGAGGAATGCGCGCGAGGCGTAGTGGAGAAAGGAGTCCCACCAGTGCCAATGTCTTTTCGGTTTCTGCAACCGAGCACTCCTTTCTGGGGAGAAATTTGTTGGGCGACCGTAGCGGGAGGCATACAAAAATAAGTTCAGCGTCGATGCCACTATCTGGGCCCAGTGATTAAATGAGTAAAAACATAAATGAGTAGACTGGTGAACTATGATAGAGTACGCTAATGATATATGTCACAACTTGACAAGTTATTGCGCGTCGGAGACTGGGGAGGGCAAAGGGTGGGCATGCAGAAGTGTACAGCACGGCCACGTTCCAATTTTGGGATTCCGTGCCACTGTATTAATGACTACTGCGTGCATATCATCACATCTATGGCTCGACGAAACTGAGTATTATTCTCTCTGTGGTTTTCAGTTTCGATGGGTTGCAAAGAATTGTGCTGCCATTACAATGCAAGAGAAAAAGTAAAAAGCGCCTTCCTCACTTCTTGAACGGGACCTTAGTCATTCTGCAACGCAAACAACGACCACCGCATAAAGCTCGTCAGAAGTATCAGTATTCGCAGGAGCTGGTAGCACGCATCAGTCTCGTTTCTGCCGATCATGACTGGTCAGAGATATCACGACGCTCGAAAGTACCAATTCTATAACCTTCTGTGAATTTGCCAAGTGCAGAGTACCTGGTGCATATTCTTGCCACGGGTCAACAGTATGCGCACGAGATGATAGACATGACGCTGCGTGATTTGCGATTGAGAGTTGCGAACTGTAGGCTAGCATTGAGGCCTGCAGTCAAGTTGGCTTATTTTGGCGTGGGTCAACTTTTCTCTTGTTCTCTAGGGCTACCTGTCCATCAAGAGGCCAAGAAATGGCAATGGCTGGTAATTCCCTCCACCTTTCCTGCGGCTATGCCACAGTTGGCGCACGCATGACTGCAGGCTCCGCACCCTTATACGAAATGGGTCTTACAGGTATGACAGGAACCGTATAACGAAACTAATTCAGGATTCAATTTTACAAAGGGGATGTGAATCTGCAGGGCGTTACGGTAAATCCAATTCTTCCGCCACTCAGGGGGTCTCACTACTGACGTCCGTAGCAGTTTGCTCGTACGAAAATAAATCCGCAGAAAGTCATTACTTTCGATGGTCACCCTCACGTATCTATCTGCTCATTGGTTTTCATATGAACAAATCCCATCCCCTCTCATTGCGACGACCTCCCACCTCTAAATGTCCAATATTTTTGAAATCCCGCTTTTGTGGTACGGCGTGTTGGAGATATGGAGTTACAGTGCTGTCACTGTCTCCGGGAAGACTTCACACGCCGAGCAACGAGGTGTCTGACACATGGACGTATCACACAGCAGTGTGGTGAAGGTTCAAACGGCCAAGTAATGTGATTATCACATGCTGAATTGGGATCATTTCAGCAGTACAGTTGTATTCGAGTTTGAATTTGTACTGTAGTCCGAGGATGTGATAATAAGTAGTGAAAATTTAATAGCAGATCAGCATTACACTTTATGTGCTGATCGGATAGTGTGTGCGCATGAGTAGCATGCCACACACTGCGACTGCTGTTGTAGTGATGGCGACGTGCAACTTGGCACTATATAAGCCCTTGATGGGCTGTGAATCAAAGTAAAAACCAGCCAGACTTGGCATCACTTTCCTTTTACTTTCTTGTTCAGCATTTCGCTTCCTTCTTCTTTCTTTCCCTTCACTCTAACATAACCTGTTCTCGTCACATTATGAACACATATCCACGAGTGGATTTTCGAGTGCTCTTCCCACCCGCCCAATCTGCGTCCACGTACCTGATTGGCTCGAGCTGGGGGTCCGACCCGAACCGCAATCCAGTATTGATAGTTGAAACGATATCGCGGAGGACGCGCTTGATTGCCTGCCACTGCAGTTCAGTTTGACTTACAACAAACTCAGACAACCTGCATATAGCAAATGCAAGGTCAGGACGTGTACCTACAATCAAGTACGTCGAACTTCCAATGGCTTCGCGGTAAGGTACGTCAGGCGCAGGTTACCTCTTGTTATCTTGGCCGACTGCGGTCTCATTGAAGTCCAGACCACCTTTCAGAGGAGTGGCCGCGCCGTTCGCGCTGGCCGTTCCAAAACGTTCTGACACTGCAGCAGCATACCTGGCTTGACTTAGAAGGATGGCCCTACTGGCCACGTCCCTCTTAATCTCGCATCCGAGAAATGTCCGAGCCTCTTTGAGATCCTTCATTCAGAACCGCTGGCTCATTGCAACCGTCACGTCGTCAAGTTTCTTTCGACGGTTGCACGCAATCAACTCGTCATCCACGTACACTGCGATCATCAGTAGCGTGCCGTTTCTCCGCGAGGCGTACAGACACTCGTGTGCAGGATTGCGAGACATCCCGAGATGCTTCGTGAGGAAGGTGTCTGTACACATATGGCAGCGACGACAGGCCTGTTTCAAACCACGGATAGACTTCTTGACTGTGTACACATGGCCCTCTTTCTGAGGAACTTTGAACCCCTAACCCTGCTCCATGTATACCTCTTGATCCAGCGAACTATTGACGAATACAGCCACAACATCCATTTGGTGGAGCAATAGGTTCAGAGATGTCACTACAGCCAGTAGAACCCGAATGGTCCCCGTGCGTACTACCAGAGCATACGTCTCGGAATAGTCGACTCCTTAAGCCTGCGAGAATCCACGGGCTATGAACCGAGCTTTGTGACGTAAGCGGACCGGGCCGTCCGCTTGAGGCTGGTCGTTCGTCTAGTACACCCAGCGACATGTCACGACATTGTGATTGAGTGGACGTGGCACTGGTTGCCCTGCTCTGTGCTGAAGCAGGGAGACAAGCTCTGTTGTAATGACGATCATACACGAGGTACAGGGTCTGGAAGGCATAATATGTGGTTAAAAATAAAATTGTCGGGGACGATAATGGGCTTTTCGAAGGTCCCCAAGTTTCTGTACTTGTTGACAGTTTGTGCCAAGTGGAATTTAGCCCGAATATCTATACAGTAAGCAACGATTACTGCAAATGTATTCGCTTATACGCCCATATACTGTGGGTGACTGGATCGGGAGTGTACATCTGTTAACCTCTCGGGGGTATAGGTACAGCTGTGCCATACAGCGTGCTCACACGACAGTAAGCATGTAATGATGGGCTCGACAGTGTATACCATGTGCCTGCAATGTTTAGACGGCATGGCTACGGCACAGTACAAGTAAAGCACGGACACCCGTCGCTTATGCGCGTACATGGATATGTTACGAAGTCACGCTGTAGTGACGTCGGCAGACGCGAAGAACTTCAAGCCTTACGTTTCAAAACTGATTCTCACGTCTCGTGGGTCAAAATGCAGTCAGCCTTACTCTGCGACACTGATTGTTTTGTTGTGTGAGTAGAAGTGCATCCAGCCTTACTCTGTGATGATAAATTGCTTGTCGCGTGAAGTGAAAGTGCATCCAGCCTTACTCCTTGATACTGATAGTGTTGTCCTGTGCGTCAAGTGCGTGCAGTCTTACTACGTGACACTGATTGTTTTCGTCTTGTGCTTCGAGGTGCACCCAGTCTTACGCCATCATACTGATTGTTCTGTCATGTGACTCAAAGTGCATCCAGCCTTACTATGATTTACGGTGTCGGTCGAAGTGCGTCCAGGCTGACACCGAGATTAGTAAAGCTGTGCAATTGTGGTGTTTAGGACGTAAACACACGAATGCAGAAGTGGTAGAGATAGAATGGTTGATCGAGGCGTGTGATGGGTCATTTGTGCGGTTGATTGTAAAGATTGGGTGAAGTGAGTGCATAGTTCCGAGTACCAGACTAAAGTTGCATATAGGGAGAGTTTCTTGAGCAACTCAGAGTCGAGATCGGCGACACACAGGCAACCTTCCTTTCATTCATCGTCGTAGCTCTTCGAGCTGCTGTCCCTTCTACTTCGCTGGACTACATTTATTAAAATCTACCTCGACCAATGTCTGGTCACAACTACTTTGGCCTTCTGTGCTCACAAAAGCAGACGGCTTTTCTGTCTGCCTTGAGTGCTCCATTCGCGGATGATACTCGGCTAGAGGGGCAGCAAGACGACCGTTCACTGCTTGAGATCATAAAATAGTGGCCTAAACCACTGAGCTATTGCGCTGCTCCATTGGATGACACTGAGCGAAGAGGCACCCGTACTCATATTCCAACATTCACATTCTTGCCCCAACACTTCATGGCCGAGTGACCCGAGTAGCCACACATCGAACATCGTAGTGGCGGCAGTGTGCGACGAGAAGCAGCTTAATTGAACAGTGCAGGGTCACACACTCTGGTCGCGGACTTCCGTGTCATGTTTGTGCGCTGTTCTTGCTGCATTAGTCGCCTCGTTACAAATCCTAAAGCGAAAGTATTGTGTTCGTTGCCGAGCGCATAAAATGTCACAATCAAGGTCTCAAATCGAGTAGGCAAACCGATTAGAACGGCCAGAGCCACCTTTTCGTCGTCAATAGCTACGGCCGTTGACTTCAGACGTGCTGCGAACTGCCTGACGTGGCCAATATAAATCAACACTTTTTTGCCAACTCCCGTCGACACACACTATAGGTCGCGCCGAGCAGGAAGCATGTTAAGGAGGACGTGTCGTTCAGACACGTTCATAATTGCTTTCCACATGTCTTTGGACGTGTGCGCATCGCGGACATTTTCGAAGAGCTCATTTGACAACGGTAGTCCTATCAGAGCTTTGCCTTTGTTATCGCCCCTCACCAACATTTTATGCTCATCACCACCGATCGAGTTAGGTCCAGCATCATCAGTGATGAAGTGTTCAACGTCACGAGGAGAGAGCAGCAGCTATATCATCTATTTCCACACGGAAAACCTGGAGGCGATGAGCTTCTCCGTCCTCACAGACACACCTCGCTAGCAACCCATAGCGCGTTAACAACTAGTAAAGTGACCACGCAGGATGCTCTGTTCCGAGATCCCAAGCCGTCAACTGATAACTGAAACAGCGGCAAGGGTCCTGGCAGACCAAATATGCTGCATTTGTCAGACTTTAGTAGTTGTCACTTGGCGATTTCACGTCTTTCCCAGCCAAATTTGAGAGTTCGGAAAATTCCATAATGTTCGAAATCAAAGTTTTTCCAGGTGTTGACGACTAACTGCTGTGTATAGTAACTACTTGCCAACGTGCAGATCCGGTCTGGTGTCGCTGCAAATCGTGGTGAGACTCGAACAAGCGGTCGCAAAGCTTCGACGATTCTCAGATGGAATGTGACGCGAGCGCGAATTTACGGGGTCGCAGAACGTTTTCACGCTGTCACAAGTCACGCTTAATAGCTTGTCGACTCGCTTACTTCGCGCGCAAATCTTTAGGTTCTTTTTCCGCGCGAACTTCGCAACTTTATCCGCAGGAACCGCTGCTTTCTTTCTGGAAAGTTTTCGGACAGCGCACTTAATTGCAACGGTAGGTGATAGGCGAGGAATGCGAGTTAGCTGGCTTGACGACGCAAGCGGAAGTGCCAGACGACGTGTTATATTTTCCGGCTCGACCAGCTCAATTCTCAACGGCTGTGACCAAGGAATGGACGGTATGCGCACCAACACCGCAGGCGCAGAGCCCGCTGAAACTAATCGCAGGCCTGGCAAAACCCCAAAGAGCGGATACTCAAAAACATACAAGTAAACCATCAGTAGCAGGATCTGGATGTGATATTCTTGAGAACCGCCAAAACCTGCAACCAGAATTACGTAGTTTTGTGAGAAATGAAAGTCTCAGTGAAAACTTACTTTTCATAAAAGCAACGATTAACCCAAACCAACAGCAGCAACCAACTAATAACAAACGAAAATAGACAACAAGCCAAACCCCACAACAGGAGACAGTCCAAAGACCAACTTTTCAAGTAGTGACAACACAAACCCCGACAAAACCAAAACACAGCACCAAACAGTCACCGACGAAGAAATCACAGACAGAGAACCAGAAGTCGAGACGGAAAACGACAGCATGTGCCGACACACAATAGCAAACGTTGGAGGACGACAGTCAAGGACGACTCACGGTAGCACAGGACGGCGATCGACAACAAAACGACAGGGAATGAACGCAAACGACGGCAAGCGGCAAGCACCGACGAAAAGGAAGGAGGAGGAGGACAGAACAGCAAAACGAAATGGGAACGCAAGAATGAGTACGCAGGATGACGAGGAACCGGGTCCATAATGTAATAAACGGAGGTCAGTGAGACACAAGAGAAAGAAGGGCACAAGGATAACATGATGAACGATAGGAAGGTTGTCTGCGTGTTGGCGATCTTTCCTGTGAGTTGCGCAAGAAAATCTCCTTTTATACAACTCTAAACTGCTACCTGGACCTATCTACTCACTTCATCAACTCTCTACAATCCCCCATACAAATGACACATTACACGCTTGGATCGACGATTCTATCTCCACCAATTCTGCATTTGTGTGTGTGCGTCGTAAACACCATGATTGCACTGCCTTACTTATCTCACCGTCAGCCTGGACGCATTTCGAGCGACGCTGCGAAGCATAGGAAGGCTGGGTGCAGTTTCAGTCGCTTGATATAACATTCAGTATGACAGATCAAGGTTGTATACACCTCCACTCACAAGGAAAACAAACTCAATGTCAAGAAGTAAGGCTGGAAGTACTTCCACTTACAAGAGCAGACTATGAGTATCAAGGAGGAAGGGTAGATGCACTTTGACTCACGAGATAAAATAACCAGTATCGGGGAGTAAGGCAGAATGCACTTTGACTCACGAGTTAAGAAAATCAATAGCACAGAGTAAGGCTGGAGGCAATATGGCTCGCGCGACATTAGAGTCTGTTTGGAACAGTTAGGCTTGAAGCATTCCTTGCCTGCCGGCGTCACCACAGTATGCCGTATTTGCGTGTCCATGTACCCACATAAGTGACAGGTGTCGATGCTGTACTGGTACTGGGACGTAGCCGAGGCTCCGGGACAATACACACCTTTGGTGAACACTCTCAAGTCCATGCTCACAAGCTTACTTTGGTGCCAGCACAGTATATAGCACAGGTACGTCTATACCACCGACCCGTGGCACGTATACACGCCCGATCCAATCGCACACTTTGTCCAGCGCTACAAGCCAATACATTTGAAGTATTGGCTGCTCGCTAGATAGAAGTACGGGCCAAGTTCAATTTCGAACAAATTCTCGACAAGTACAGTAGCGTGGGCACCTTCGAACAGGTTGCTCTCGTCTCCGATCATTTTATTTTTGTCCCCGAATCGTGGCTCTCAGACCGTCTACCCCGTATATGCTCGTCATTCCAACAACGTCCACAAGCAGATCACCAAGCTCTCTATTCACCTGCTCATTCTGCGTCCACAGCCTCAATTGGCACGAGCTGGGCGTCCCAGCGAGAAAGCAATCCAGTATCCCCAGTTGGCAGTACATAGCGTAAGATGTGCTTGGTTGCCTGCCACTGCAGCGCAGCTGGACTCTGATCAAACTGAGACATCCTGCACGCAACAAACGCAAGGTCAGGGCGTGCACCAAAAATCAAGGTACACCAAACTTTCAATGGCATCGCGATATGCTTCTAATAAATGTAGGTCAGCGGGGTGAAGGGATAGCAACGACGAGGAAGAGACGCGTTCGATAAAGGAAGGTTGGCTGTGTTGCCAATCTTTACTCTGAGTTGCTCAAGAAACTCTCCTTATATGCAACTCTAGACTGC
>JAUKWC010037454.1:0-14537 GCA_032356245.1 Endocladia muricata
TGAGAGCCAGTTCCGGGCGAGCAGGCCACACTATAGCAGCCGAGAAAGACTCGGGCTCAGCCGTAAGAAGGGTTGCCGAGAATAGTGGGCGATTTTGGGGCCGCTATGGCAGGAAAAAGAGATTTCAGAAGTAATGCAAATTTAGACTAGGGGGTTGTCACTAGTGACAGGGGCTCAGATCTACACATGTGAAAACACATGAGCAGATGGATGTCCGACATTTAATCTGAAAAACAACATCCATCTGCCCATGATTTTTCACTTGTGCAGATCTCCGCCCCTGTCACTAGGGACATCCTACCGATCTTAAAAGTTACCTACTTCTCAAGGCCACGAGATACATGTTTAAAATCTCTCTCTGACCTCCACTCGGGGTTCAGTTTGTTTCTACGCTTCGTGTGATAGGTTTAAGGTCTGTTCAGCACAAGAAGTGTGTGCCCCCCGTTCTACACAGGTCAACTATAAGACGGCTACGGCAAGGGTGGAGTGAAAGGTTGGGGTCTGTTCCTCCAACGTGCCTCTAAGGATAGGTTGCCGCACAGCGTAGGAAGAAAGTTGTTCCGTATGAAAGGATGCCGACTCGACTGTAGGTCTCAGCTCTGCGTTGCAATGGGCAACACTTCGGCGCGAGCCACGCGGTGCCAGATGTATGCATTCGTGCGCCAATCGTTAACCAGTGACGGCACGATGCACAGAGCAGGCTCTACTACACAAACGCATCGCGAAGAACAGAACCACTACGTTTCAGCCCCGCCGTACCTTTAAACGTCTTCTGTTCTGCACGCACTAAACTGATGCCGTCCAGCAGTACTCATGCAATGTGCCACACCTTACGCAGATTGCATGTTAGTCCTCGTTTGTGTTGGACCATGTTTTCGATACGGTCCAAGAAATGAGCGCAGAAACTTACACATCATCTGGTGCCACATAAAGTCGGCAAGATTCTCCGTGAGCCAGTGCACCCGAACATCTCCGAACAAAATGCTCAGTTTCCTAGAGCCAGAGATGGTGCATATTGCGCGTAGCGGTCTTCAGTGCAGTGGCGCGAAATCCGTTGGAAGGAAATTAAGAGTATGAAGCGTCCAAGGTAAGGCTGCGCACGTGAGGCAGACTATAGGTCATCATGTGACATTCAGTTACGTAAGGTGAGATGCGGAACTGCGGTGTACTGCTCCATTCGCAGGACGAGCTGGATGTTTTACTATGAAATAAACTGCGGGTAGTGGATGCAGGCGTTCACTGGACGCGGCAGTTCAAAACGGTATCCTTTTGGAAGTCTTCGTCCATGCGAAAAACCGACGTACAACACGAACTCCACGTTTTGAAATGCCACGAAAGTCGGCATTTCATGGTATTCCAAAATGTACAGTACGGATGGAAGGTCTAGTACGTTCCTGCACCCGGTGGATGTCCGTATCCATTTCCGGAAACACAGAAGTTGCATCGACCTAACTAGGGAGAACCACGAGCTTAACGCCATCGTCGGTGCATCTCCGCCAGCAGAACGCGACTTTCTTTACGATTTACATTCTCGTCTGCAGACTTCCGTAACCGAATGCATTACAGTGTGTCATCAACAGCACTGATTGACGCAGTACAATCAGTATTCCGAAAGAAGGCATACTTGATAGGTTGTAGTAATTCACAGTCATCCACACGGGAGAGGGATAGATCTATTGCCCTCTTTTCGCTGTCTGTTTGTTTCTCATCGCCAGGGGCTAGAAGCAAGAAGTAAACTCGCTCCGATCTCGTCGGACCGAAGCCACTATCTCCATAAAAGCGCTGTATTACATGTTTCCGCGTGGGGCCAAGTTGAATGACATTGAGTCTGAGAGTTTAGTCGTTCATGGAAGGATGGAAGCCGCCGAGAACATTGGCATGTTTGGGAATAGTGATTTGGAGAGCGCCACGTGTGTTGATTGAATGTTGCTGACGAAGATCGGCTTCGAAGAGGAGCAGGAGCACAGTAGTTCCCTGGTCAATAGTCTAGAGAAGTACATGGATGCAGATGTCAAAAGCTTCGCCATGTAATAACTGAAGCATTGCAGCGATGAGGCAGCCTTTCCCCATTCCAGAAAGGGACGTAGCGAGGAATCAGAAGACAGCATGCTCGCAGAGATGCCCCCGGGAGCTTTCTCTTACGAGACGCAATTCGTCCCTTCCGTTTCAAGTCTTTGGCGGTGATTCGATTCGACGCTATTGTGAGATAGAGACCACCTTATTTCGAAGGATCACAATGTTTTTGGAGCCCTTGGCCCGAGGGACACTTTCTTCCATGCCACTTGCCCTTCATGTTGGGTTGTGGATATGAACCTTGAGGGTCTTGACCGCAGGTGGGTGATGGTCGCCAGGAGGACGAAATATGGAACCTCTAAACTTACTCACACACTCCATGAGGTCATGAGGCTCATCAAAGTTCTGGTGCCCATCGATTCTTTGTCTCGAGCTGAGTATTCGAATGCCTCAGTACTGAGCGCAAATCGGTGCAAGAGGGGTGGAGCGAGCTTCACCACGGCAATGGACTATGATTCCTGCGAGAATTGAAAAGGCCATGCTAGTGTACTTGTAGTCTTCGGCCTCCAGCGTGGCGCAGACTTTTTGATTTGCGTCGGTTCCATTTAGATCACTGCCTTTTCCGGAACGGGAGAGGCTGACGTGTAGGCCAGAAACTGTGAAGCCCCTCTGAATGGCACGAAGTACTATGTCGACTCCGCGGAGGAGAGCATCGGGGATGATTCTAAACTGCTTCCGACTGTTGCCGGCAGAAGCTTGGCTCATCCCTAGCACAGGGAAGTCAAGCCAAAGAAATGGGCAGGTCCTAATTAGCTTGGAGCTGCGAAGTTGGAAGTTTTACACCAGCTCCAAACCGAATACGGAGTGATTTTCGAGACGAGGATTGGAGGGGAGCGGCCGGCGTGTTTCCCGGAAAGATTGCGACATCCGCAGGGAGAAGGAAGGAGGAGTCAGTCGCGCACGAATGAGGGAAGCTTGTGCTCGAGACGGCTTGCCCATCGATGCCTGAGCAGAGGCGTCGACCTCAGTGTCGGCCCCTTTTCTGCACAGACGGACAGGGGACTATGAGATGCGTGGCGGCAATGCGGCGGAGGGAGTGAGGGGATTGAAAGGTCCTTCGCACCAGCGGCAGTATTCCACGGTTTTTGTGCCCGAGCGATTGACGGTGATGTTCTCGGCGTTGGTTTTATTACAACAGTATCTGGTGATGACTACGTGACGTATCCAAAAAAGATGGGAGGCATTCGGGCGTGGGAGGCTTACCAGGGCTTTTTCATACAGAGGCGATAGCAGAGAGTGTAGGGCAGGGTATATTTTTGAGCTTTTGGTCTAGGGCAGGCGCGTGGCTGATGGAGGCGAAACGCGGTCAAAGTCTATGTCGCCTACCGACGTGAGGGGCTGGACCAACAGAGAGCCAACGACGATGTGTCTGGACGCTATGGAGCACCGGCCGGAATTGACAGTGACGTAGAAGTGAGTGAGATGCACCGCAGGTGCAGCGAGGACGCTGCTCCCGTGTGGCATGACATATTTGTCCGTACAGATTGGTATGGAACCTACAAAAGAGTGCATTTCCGTCGACCCGTTGTTCCAGATGACGTTATTAAACTAGCTACACATGAACTCTTTCTTGATGTCTTGAAAAACTTCGCGTTGGGTGTCAGGCTGCAATTTATACGCCAAGAAACGCATTTCGATCCTCGAGTTTTCAACATGAGGTAAGTAGTTGCAGGAGTCTATGATAGCTTGTGCTATTCGCTTTCGGAGCACCTGGATAAAGTTCCGGAAGCAGGCAGTTCCGACGGGTGTCCCATTACAGTCCAACACACGGGTTGCGATGAGTTCTCAATCGTCACAGTTCTTATCGACAACAGCGATTCGGACCAAGTGATACTTCTTGAAATAGCGAATGCGGTCTCCAAAGCGCGCGGAGGAGACGTCGAGATCCCTCAGCATACATATGATGTCGTGGACAGTACCCGCGCCGGCAGTCCTCTACATTTTGACGAGACCCCCTGCACGAGATTGTACGAAGAGGTCAGCCATATTAACGGTCGTGTCTGCATCCGGGTGACCCGGGAACTGGGGTCGTGGAATCAAAGGCGTCGAAGCCTGATCCGAAGCGATGTCATTCTCGTCGTGAATAGGATGCTCAGTAGATGGTAAACCTTGCGGCAAAGTTAGGATTAGCTTGGTCCGTCGCTATGTTCGGAAGTGAGACTTTTACTTGTATTCGGAGAGGGAGTGCCTGTCTGGAGACGATTAGACGCTCTACCGAAACCTCCAGCACGTAATGAACGCGGGTAAAGAATTCTGCAAGCAAAAGAACTGGGGGGAAAGTGAGAAAACGAGGCGGTATAATGTTTTCCATCGGCCGATCCACTGACTGGTTCTCATGAAACACACGACGACGGATTCGCTGGTGAGCCATTTTGCGTGCACGAAACCTGGCTCGCTCCTCATCCAATGGGGAGTACTCCCAATGGCAGAAGGGGCTGCCGTTCGACATACACGTACGCTATGGGCTGTGTGCACAACAGAGGAACGTGCATTCGCTGATGGCTACTACAACGAGAGATGGGAATCAAAATGCAGCTATACTGCGATACCCCTACTCAAATATCCCCAGACTTTCGTACGGCCTGCAGTACTTTCGAGATACGGCGGTAAAGCTGTGGAACACAAAAACCTGTTGCATTCCCTATCAAAACAGCATCAGCGCGGGATGCGGCCTCGCCAGATATGCGAAGGTATCAGCGAAAATTACCAAGCGCACTAGTTTTTCCCTCCTGAGGCCCTCGGGTGCGCAGGTACGCAGCCCGATTTCGATTCAGTACTGTACCGGGAGTGAACAGGTTCGGTAAGAGATGCGGCCCCTTCAGTCAGATGCGAGTACCGGATCCATACGGGTACTGAACGGGACACGAAGTGCGGTTGGAGAGTGGCAAGACACCGAGTGCGTAATGCAATGCGTGAAATACGGTTCGTCGGAGACGAAAAGGGTGAGGGAGTGCGGTCGTCGGTGGTGTGTGGTGATTCAACCTGCAAGGGAGGCTGTGCGCGATCGGTTGTGTGGTTGGAGAGTGGGAGGACAGAGAAGGCAGGGTGCTAAGTCCAGTTATTGGATGTTTGAACAGCAGAAGGGGGTAAACGACTGAAGACGTTGATGCAGCGTGATGACGGTAACGTGGATCTATCGAAACACTCTGTAAACAGTGTCAGCATGGCAGTTTGGAGAGCTAGTAGCACCGGATCAGACATTTACTGCATGCGGTGGATGCGTAGTCTAGTTTAACATGGTATGATGCGCTGGAGAACTACGTTTCGAAGTGCAGAAAGATGTTTACGGTGCAGAAAGCCTTGTGAAAGACTTCGAAAATACCACAGGACGCAATGCAGTATGAGCGCACTGTGTAATTGCACATGATTGAGTACACCAGCTGGTAATAATACACCAGACTTTCGATAACTGAAGTACGGTAAGTAATCTTTCTAGAGCAGTACGTCTACTTGGAGGAAATCAGAGTCCAACAGCACTACAGCTGCACGTTCACCTGGTGAAGTTCCGGTGTGGCAATACTACACCTGGAAGTACGAACTTACTAGTAAACCACGGGTGTTAGTCGACACCATGCTGCACGTCGTGGACCTCCAACATCCGTTCGCAGATATACAGGCATAATATTAGTTCGATTGCGCCTGTACAATTCCACAATTACATTTGCGGAATTCTGCAACGCATGTGGTTGCTGTAAAGGAGATTGTAGAACTATGCAACCTCGATGTGATAACAATTGCAAAAACCTGAGCTGTCGCAAAAAATCCGATTACAATTCCTCAGAGTAGGTAGGAACTGTTTCATGCGAGAACGCGTCACCCTCACATTTATCGCGCCAATCCTTTTCGTGTCGAGACACACTACGGACGTTGAAGGTTAAACATCGGTCCGCAACTGCGTTCTTCGCTGAAAAGGGAAGCAGCACCAAACGCAAAGTAGAATGCCAATTGAGCTTCCCGACCGCTGACGATTCCTTCATAGTTCAAAACATTGTCCGCCAGTAGCGCGCATCTGGAAGCGCTCGGTGAAGCAAGACTGAGAACATAGCGCAGGAGGGAAATACTTTGCTTTCCTCGTAATAGCTTTTTGCGTGTTAACCTACCTGGTAACACTCGTGACGATAGCTAGACACTGTAGGTCACTGACTGGACAAAGATGCTCTGGTAATACTCACGGCGTCGCGCACGAATTTCGGGGTGTATGCCAAAGTCAAAACGATTGCAATAGAAAACTCAAAAAAGAGTCCCGTAACTAAGGCGAGCAATATCTCACAATCCAATTTCAGAATTTTAGTCGGCGTAGTTTTAGAAATATTCCATTATCGAGGAGGATTAGTTGTGCGTCGCGTTGTGTAGTGTCCGCAACCGATACAGAACTATTGCAGTAGTTGAATCACAAGTGCGGGGCGATTACAGGACTTAAGGCTGAAATGGCCAAAGTGGGTTATTCTTATTGGTCGGGTCGGCTGTGTGGAAGCCTAATATATTCGCCGAGGTGTTTTGATTGGCTTACAACTAGAGCTGGTCCTTTCCCCATACGACGCAAAATCGTGGCTACCACCCTGAGGTACCTATACACGCAATAATGTGTACAGTAGGTGCACATACTCTCTCGGGACAGGTGGTACTTGGTACGCTAAGGTGACCAGTCCCTCGATAGGCCAACTGAGGTTGTATGTGTTGAAATAGAGTGACAAGACCTTTCAGTGATTCGATTCGTCACGCATATGTGTACCAAATTACCGACCCTCCTTCACACCCCTTATTAGGCTACATCACCAGGTTGGTTACGTATTAGTATACTACAGTTTACATAGATTACTTGAGAGTACTGAAGAGTCAATCTTGAACTCTGCTGTGAGATGTACAGAATTACTACAGTACAAAGTATATAAAAGACGGGAGTTCTCTCTCCTACTCGTACAAGAACTCCCGGCATCGTCGAACAAAAGCAAATGAACTCTGGGATTATCCGCGACTGATAAACGTGCGCCCCAAAAAGGCGATTCCATTGTCAATTCTTCTATTCTTATTATCCCCCTATTTACCCCTTAATAACCCTTAACTTTGCCCCCTCTCATACTGGTTTATTCCAACAGTATGACGATGCGCACCACTTCGAATGACGATTCCAGTGTCTATTGGACATTGAGTTTTGCCTCATATGAGGTCAAACGACCATCTAGAAAATATATAAATCATATACGTATAATGAACATGCTTGTTGTCATACTTGTAACTTATCTCACCCCCTTCTATGATACCAAAACGAAGGGTAGCGTACTCAGGTGTACTCAAACTCTGACTAAGCAAAAAGTGTGTTGAGTTTTTCTACAGCTCACTCTGCCAGAACAGAGTACCCAAAGACCTTTCAAGTAGATACGAACAACAGCGAAATCGGACGTCTCCTTAATACTTTAATATCTCCACGAAATTTGACATCGTATGAGACCAAATGTCCAATAGACACTACAGTAGGTTCTGCTTATGAACGAACTAGACAGGTGACGGGTCTACAATAGCACTGCTACTCTACCAAGTACACAAACATAGTTGTATGGTCATCATTCAAACAAAGGGCACACTGTAGCATGTGAGCTATCATGCATATTCGTGCGATTTGGTCCAGCAATATTATCGTTATACGTGTAGCTCTAGATCTCGGGGCGAGTCGGTATCATTCTGTTCATCACACCCATAAATTAATAGAAGTCCTCGGTTGCGCTTTCAGTACAGCAGATTCTCACCCCTTCTCAGGGCTGACGGAGTCGATCTTTGTACGCGGTCCAGAGCTTCAGGACTGACTGTTTGATATTCGCTTCTCTGAAAACAGAACAAGGGAGTGTTTCCGGAAGCAGGCATTTTGCAGGCTCTCTCCTACCTTTCAGGTTGTCATTCGTAGTGACATGACAATTATGCTGTACCATCAAGAAACTCCCCACACAAGTGTGCTGCACCAGCTGTACTTTGATGTTTATCTTAGATCTGTCGCGCTTTCGAAAAACCCGTCACATTTCTACCCTTTTCCAATTGACGCTATGGTCCGGAAGAGACTTAGTGTCAGCCTCACGAGATGAGTACTAGCAAGAGCCCGCGATCCAAGAACGACATGCGGTTGGTAGCGGAAAGACATGTGTTTGCGTGCTTTGGGACTCGTTAGTAACTTGAGTGGGCTTTTCATTTCTGCTGGATAAGAGGTTGTAGAGTTCAACTCTGCCCGAGTTTTTGGAAATACTGGACGTTGCCTACGCAAGAAAAGAAAAAGGAAATATTATGCTAATAATTGTTTCGACTCACAGGCTGGCCGCCTATGAGGCGAAGTTCCCAAAAGATACTAGAGCGGTCATACGTTCGTGGTACAGCACTTTCATGGCCTATTAGTAGCCTGGCATAGTTCTCGAAAGGTTCTGCAGAGACTGGTGTAGCTCAGGGAGAAATGCGTGTATGCATTCATGTAGTTCGTGAGGCGCTTTCCAATCAGCTGCGAACACTGTCATGGCTTCCCGTCGTTCTTGAACAGCGTGGGATTGTGCGAGTGGCTCATTAATTATGCGGAGGACTATACAAAGTCAAACTTCGACCTGATACTTAGGAGTAAACACGATGTCACGCCGAGCTCGTGGAGTTTTGTAACCGCGCAGAGTGGAGCTGTAGCGAAACCTGACGGACACGTCGGGTAGTCGTAGTTTTGACCGACGGGGTCTGCAACCGCCGTAATTTGACAACATCAAACGCAGTGGGGTGATACGCACGTATTACAACTGGCATTCTCATCATACATGTACGTACCATGTGCAGACCTTTCGGGGCCTAGTTGGTCTCATAGAAGGCAAAATGCAATGTCCAATAGACACTAGTTACAGAGTAGATGCCCCACAGATACACCTCCAAGTTGTGCCAAGGGGCAATCATGTGTAAACAGCTGGGAAATAATCGACCTGCATCATTCTTCAGTCCCGGTACCTTCCAACTCCGATATACTCAAGACTGTACATGTGCTGTATATGCTGTATGCGGGGACCGCCAAACAGCCCGCCATCTTTTCCAAAGTAGACAAGAATGACTCTGTACGACAGAACGTTCATGAAAGCATATTGAAATTCCAAAACTCTTTCCACGCCGTTCCCACTCCTTCCCATATTTCCCACCCCCGTTTCCGTCTGTCCCCCATCAGTCCTTCCCCCGTCCGCATCTCCCTTCATAATCCGTTTTCCCGTCTGTCTATTGTCCAGAATCATGCTCGTCACAAAAATCTCTCGCGCTGCACACAACTATCCACAAGCACCGCATGCCCCGTCTACCATATTCTTGAGGTAGCGGATTGGCTTACCGAGTTTCATCCTCCCAACCCTACCCTTCCCCGCAAATGCAAGCCTCTTGTAGTTAGTACTGTTCTTGCCAGCCGCTACAGCATTTGTGACGCGACATGAACCTGTTACAGCGTGGTGCTAGTTGTTGCATAAACTTCACTGCATCTTCACAATGTATCTATAAAGAAGAAGAATAACCTCAAGACCTGGACTCGAATGCAACTTCTAATGGATTGCACGAGGCACCGAGATAGAGCCCATGCTACTAGCGTGAAGCTACCATGCATGCCATACTACACGTTCACAAGTCATGGGGATCGCTCGCACCTCAAAACATTGCATGGATGACAGCTGCTATCGCACTGCATCATACAATTCCACATGTGGGGGTCCAGAGAGAGACCTACATGTGATAATGCTGTGAGGCTGGCTCGAAACAACATTGATCACAATCAGCAGGGAGGGATGGGCTGGGCTACTCATTCTCAAAGCTTTTCATGTCCATTCCAACATAGGGGGTAGACGTCAGGAATGTATTTCAAGCTGTCAAGCTAGCTTGTCAAACTTTCATATACATCTCTCTCTCTATTGTCCGAAGGCATTCATCGACACTATTTGCACGCGGCGAGTTGCACCGGGGTTCCCTTGCACAATCTACAAAACGTGTTCGTATGCTGCAAAACACGACTACAGCGCTACCATAACAAGTACTACAGAATTCAAAGACATAGACGAGAGCTTAAATTCTGATTCGAATTGCCAATCGCTCTATAATGGGATCGATAGCGGTAAAATCTCTCAAAAGGTGACTAACGCCGTGAACCACCCCCCCGTAGCAAATAGGAAAGCGACAACAGAAAAGAAAAACACTCCACCACCGGTTGCTATGATGGAACATGTGGAAGACATGCGGTTGCCTGGAAAGAATATATCTGTTATCTGTACTAACGATGCAACCTCAGAGTCACATAAGATTCTTACTGGGAGACGGAAGGCCGCGACAGTTCATATGTTTTCGCGAAAAGCCCTGCTTTCCTGAAACATCCTCACACCACTGGTTGTGCGGCATGCACGCACACCTGCTTATTCCATAGAATGAAGCTGACTGTGCTGGTATGTGGAATAAAGAGCCATTGCCTCAACAAGTTAGTCGAGTACAGTTTACATTCAGCGCCTCAGACGAGCCTCGGCGAGAGGTCGTACATACAGACATGAAACGTCCGGCAAGAAACAGAGAATTATACGAAAGGTGCTTCCACAGAATATTTGGAACAGGGATCTACAGACAAAGGGAAACTCGACGGACTTCTACAGAGTCGTAGTTGGAAGTGCAGCGGAGTTTTTGCAACCCTGCATTTTGATATTATAGAAGGGGGTGAGGTAACTTACACCGGGCATATCCATCACGCGAAATATAAATGTACATACTTTCTTGGTGGTCAGGAGGTCTCATACGAGGCCATGCTCGACCTCATAAGAAGCAAACATGCAATGTCCAATAGAGACACGAGGAGCTCAGTCACTGCTTTCAAGAGCAACAGCGTACGTTACATTGAAAACAACTTGTTGCATGTCGAAATTTAGACTAATCTCTTCACACAACGCAAGCTAATATATAGGTCTACTGTATACGCAGACGGAATCGATCGCGCAACACCAAGTTCCGATGTGATAAACCACCAATACACATTATAGCATTCCATTTATTCTAAGAGTGCATCAACCATGACGCGGAAACGAATGCGCGTAACATGAGTATGTTCGAGGTCAACCAGAAGTGTCCTACTGTACATGGCTACAAGGATTGCTCGCATGCGTACCACTCAAAACAGGTGCCCGAGAAGCTCATTTCAAACAGCCACACCCAAGTATTCTCGTGCGCGCGATTTCCAGATTCATGTGCGCGCGCACACACTGCACATGCAGAAAGAGTACAGTAGTAAGCACAATTCAAGTACAGTCATGCCGATTGCGTTCCATTGCTGGTGAAGCAGCCATCTTTTCGTGGGCGCTTTTGTGCTGTGAGCATGCGCACCCCGGCTGTCCACGGCTTCGTGGAGTTTCGCGAGTGCTCATTCTCATTCTACGTATAAACTGTAGTTCTTCATTAGTATTCCTTTTCTAAATCTGCAGTCTAAAAATCCAACCGTTCTGCGCGGAAAACAATCCGGTGTATGGACGTTTCACAGATGAGGCGTTTCCGACTCCCTCATTTCCGTGTGTCCTCTCTCCTGCGGAACTGTTTCTACAATCTCGCATACTAGAACAACAGACTGCAGTCTGCTTCCAACCGCGAAAACCTCAGCCATTTCCCATGGCTTGCAAGTACAAGTGCACGTGTGCGTGGATTTGCATGTCGACGTCAAGAGGAACGAATGTTCATGGACTCGAGAGCGTGGCGAGGATGGTATCTTCGAATGGCTCGATAGGAGCAGCCCAGAGTGGCAGTAAACTTTCCTAGTTCTTTTACACGTCGAAGCACTTTACCTGCCGCACTGCGAATACGGTTCGCGTCTGCATTTCCAACCAGCTGAAATTGGTATGTCAGCGTGTTGGAAATGAGATCAAGTAGTCAATAGGGGTCTAAAGGACGCAGCTGGTCAGGAAACGACTGGGAAAGATTGATCAGTTTTGTGCCGATAAGCAGATACAGAGCCAAGTTTTACCATGTCAGGGTGGAACGAACCCTGGAGGATGCAGCAATGTGCCCCATGAGTTGATGACAAAGCAGAAATTTGCTCGACCGTGAATGCATCAAGTTGCATACCAGGCCTGGGTGGGTGCGGGGACGGAATGCGACAGAGCCCTTCAGAGGAAGCTATCCTCTTGGCATGGCAGGGAAAAGGGGGATGCAAAAGAAAGGATGCGTGGTTTGGAGACGGCGCTTTGCCAACCGGGTTGTCCTGCACAGGATTCGCACGGCTGAGGCAGGGGCATACAACCCTAAGCGATCTGCCAGAAAGTGTGCGCATCCGTGTGCACTTCCAATGAAGTGGTGGACTGAGCACTGTAGCACGAGAAGCAGCACAGCTCGCTTGTGACGTGCAGTATAGGTGTGTTGCAGGACTTGTTGCGCAGTTGTCGTCGGTGTGGTGATGGACTTCAACGCAGCCGCCCCTCTGTCTCGCATGCATCAAACCTCATAAAGTTGGGTTTCGCATACCTTTTGCAGCATTTGAGAAACTCTCTCCGAAACATGAGCCATTCCGCATGGCCAAATCACGTGCCCTCATGTCTACCTGGCCGTCGCCATATCACTCCAACAAACTCGGCAGTTGCACCATGGGCAGGGAGGAAGGAAGGGAGGAAAGGAAGGGCGAGACGGAGGTGTGGTGCAGCACAGTCGCAGTGCGATCTGGTACGCTGTGCCATGCCGTTCTGGAGTTGCACTGTGTTCCACGATGATACGTGCTGTAATTTGCGCTCATGAGCCGGAGTGGAAGCGAGCCCGTTCTCGCATTTCATTGGCGACTTGTCACTCATCAGGTGTTACATCCGCACACTGTGCCGCTCCGTTTTCAGAGTGATGATTGGCTTTCCGGGTCCAGTAGATGAGTGGTGCAATGACACGAAGAGAGGTGCAATATGTCACATGTACTCACGTGGCCGTCCCAACCGTGATCCGCCCACGCTCGCTGCGGGTCGTCGTGTCCAGATGGAAAAATGCAATTGTGTTTTACGCAAATGCCATCCGCCACTGCCACCTCTCTCATTTGCTCATTTCTTCGCATAATTGCTCCTGCAATGCCCTCCTCACGTCGTAAGGAACACAGCTGAAGTGATATCCCTGCATGGGCTCGAAACAAAGTTGGGCGTTTAGATTACGCCCGCGAGCAGCAAGTGAAAGGAGTAGGGTGACCGAGCCGTTTTGAACGCGAGGGTGCGGGGAGGGCCGAGCTAATGCGATAGAAATCGTATTTGACTACACCTCACTGACGACAAGCTATCTCGCACACCTGCAGGAAAAAGCAGCAATTACACCCACGCTTTAGAAAGGGGGACTGGCGTCTCGGATCCCATTGCTTGTCACGACACTCTGGGAGTCATTTCCCTTCTTTGCTCAGACTGCGGCACCAAGTATCGCAACTTCAATTACTGCCTTCATGTCCCGCATCTTATGCAATGCCTCGACGAGTAAATTGGCGCCTCATCGTTCGGCGTTCTTACACCCTCGCGTTACAATCCAGTCAACCCCCCCCTCACCTCTTCTACTCCTCCTCCACCCTTCCGATTTCCTTTCCATCTCCTTCCTCAGCGAGCTGCAACCCTCCCGGAACCACTCCCTCCGTTGAAATCACCGACATGGGGGGTGAAGCCTTGGCAATAACGAGCGGCTTATTTGGCGCCTTCATTTCCGCCAGACTCAGTGCAATGGCCGTTTGCAAGTCATCCTCAAACGCCTCCTCATACCCCATCTCCTCCGCCTCCGAATCGTCATCGTCATCGTCAAACTCCATCCCCTCCTCCTCTCTCTCAACCCTATCCTCCCCACTGTCGTCATGTCTGCACACGACGAGTGGCTGTGCCTGATGCAAACTCTCGGCGAGCGGGTGCGAGTGTACAATACCCCCCCGAATCCCCCACAGAAAGTGCCTTTTGAAGCAGGCTGCCCCATCTGCCGGGCAGTCCGGCAACTTGCCCCCTACAGCATATATATCGCATCCATCGTCGGCAAGCTGCGACAGGGAAACGACCAGGTGCTGCGGAAGGATCTGGGCCGGGCGCACAATGAGGTCGGAGAGGTTGAGCCAGTGGGCCCCAATGCGGCGCAGGGCAAACCAGCGCGGGGACTGGAAGCATAGGAAGGCGACCTGTTCTGGAGCCGGGGAACGGCGGTAGGCGGCGGAGAAGAGCGGGGAGAGGGAGAGTGAAAAGGGACGCAGGGCGAGATCGAGAGCGTAGGCGTCTATTGGTCCGCCGGCGACGAGATGGGCGAGCGTGTCGTCGTCAAAGTATGGGCCCTGCAGAACGGCGTTGAGAGCAGACTGACACAAGGGCAACACGATCGGGGAGGGGCGCGCCAGCAGAAGCGAGCCAGCCGTGCGGTAGAGCGAAGACAAGGGGTCAGACGCGGGCCCGGTGATGGGGGGTTGGGGAGTGGGAGGTGCAGTGCAGGGGCGGGCCTGCGGAAATTCGCATGGAATAGATTGGGAGGGG
>JAUKWC010037465.1:0-14528 GCA_032356245.1 Endocladia muricata
TTTATCTCACCCCCTTCAATGATATCAAAACAAAGGGTAGCTTACTCTGTTGCACTAAAACTCGGACTGCGCAAAAGTTTCGCTGAGTTTTTCTACAGCTCACTCTGCCAGAATAGAGAACTCAAAGATCTTCAAGTAGATACAAAGAACAGCGGAAGTGGACGTCTCCTTGATACTTTAATATCTCCACGAAATTTGGCCTCATATGAGGCCAGATGTCCAATAGACACTAGCCAGCTAGCTAGACAAGGGGCGGTCTGTTTGAGGAAGTGGCATTTTCTCGCGTAGAGGCTCATATCGAGTTTTTATAGAATACAGTTCTGTGTAGTACTGTAGAAAAAGAATGAGAGCGGTAGAATTACGCTGTGTCGGCGACGATATTGAAATGAATTTTGCTTCGACTGTGCAGCAGTAGATCAAAATTACTGTGGTAATAAAACTTGTAAACTTGGTACTTCATCATTTCCTACTGCCCGTGGGTAGCTAGCCGCATCAGATCCCCCAAAAAACAATCGTAAATAGATGCCTCCCACCGCTCTTCTACTCCCGCCAGTCTCCCCATCCGTACTCAGGGGCAACCACCACATTTTTGCCATTGGCCTCTTTCTAATCGATCCGTATTAAATACAGTAGATTGGGCAATGAACCCGTCTGTGAAGATACATACGGTGCCATTAAAGTACCATCCCCTCACCTTCGCCCGTCGTCTTCTTCTTTACCGCTCAGGTCCCCCGACCAGTGCACCTCTGCCCACACCTGTTTCCCCTAATGCTCCTTCCACTCCACTTCCTCGTCCCCCTCCCCTTTCCCCTCCTCGTCCTTCTCCTCCTCCTCTTCCTCCCCTATCTCCCGCTCGCCCTCCCTCCCGCGGAAGCCACGGTCGCCTTCCACATAACCGTGACGCCCCCCACGCTCCCTCTTCTCCCCCGCCTCCTTGCCCGCCTGCACCACCCTTCCAACCTGTATCTCCTCGACTTTGTGCCCCCTCTGCACCCGTCTCTGCACCTGCCCTACTTCCCGTACAACAACCTCCATGCACGCCCGGCAGACCCGTACACCCCAGGAGGCGTCTCCGAGCTTCTGCACCTCCTCGACGCCATGGCACACGTACTCGACCGCGAATCTGCCCTTGCACTCCCAAACTCCTTCCACTACTACATCCATTGTACCCCGCTGGACTATCCCGTCGTCACCCCCCCCCACATGCGTCGTCTCCTCGCTGCCGCCCGAGGCGCCAATTTCTTCCAGTTTGTCCCGCACGCCCAGCTCCCGCGCTATGCAAAGGAGCTCGAGCTCGTGTATACCGACCCCGCGCTTTCGTTCAACCGGTCTACGGAGGTGTTGTCGCGGGGGTTGGTGACGGGCGGGTGGCGGCATCCGGACCATGCGCGTCGCACGGGGCGCATGGCGAGGACAGGGAAGCACATTGTGGTGAGTCGGGCGTTTGTGAGGGAGGCAGTGGGGTCGATAGAGGGGAAGCGGTTGCTGCTGGCGGTGGGTGATGCGCGGAATGCAATGGAAAACTTTTTTGGATCGCTGGCGGAGCGGGTAGGGGAAGGGTGGGTGGGGAAGGTCGTCAGAGAAACGTCGTTACGATGTGAAGTGGCAGTGGGGGTGACTGCAAAGAGCTTGAGGGAAGTAGGCGAGCCATGTTTGTTTGTGGGGCCGTTGACGGGGGGGGCGGGGAGGATGAGGGATGGAATCGATGCAGAGTTGCTGATTGCTCCGGGGACGCAGGGGAGGCCAGAGGGAGTGGGGTATGAAATTGGAGTTTATACGAAGCTGAAGGCGGTGTTGGGTTAGAATGCTGTATACCCTCTATCTATCTACACCAATCGGGGTGTTAGCGATGGGCGGCGAAACTACAGAGTCTGGATTAGATTGTGAGGAAACATACGCAACAATTTATGGGTCCGGCTGCGAGAGTCTGAGCTCGGTGGCATTGTTCGCATAGCGCGATCCGGTCGTGCGGGAGCCTTCGAGTTGGTCCACAAGGTTTCCCTTTAGCGGCCCGAATATCGACGTTTGCTTCCGCGAATTTGTGGAAGCGGCGCGTTTGCTCTCCTTCATCAATTGCAAAAGACGTTCGCTTGTCATGGCACAGACAGAATGGGAGCCGTTGGATAAGCCCTCAAAACGCTGTGAACCGCTGCTATCTACATCAAAGTCAGCAAATACTTCCATCGAGTCGATACACCATTGAGGGTTGCCGTCGGCGTCAAGGTCAAAGTCGGGGCAGTATACACTCGGGGCCATGAGCGGCTTGGGTTCGTCTTCTTCCTTGTTTTCAACCAGCTGCAAGAACAACGACTTCATCGGTCTAAAGATACTCTCCTGTTGTCCATCTGTCGGTACATTACCGCCGAGGAGGGCCTGGTGCGCAGGATTGGACTCTCGTTCCTCTGATTCAACTTTTGTGATGTTTCCTTGAACGCACCCCGTCTGTTCAGTGGCATCACCTTCAGATCCTTCAGCAGCAAAAAGCGGTTTGGCTAGGAGACTGTAATTGGAGGATGCGGCTAGTTTCTGCACTCCATGGCCGCTGGGCTCGGCCTGGGGAGAATTTGCCGGAAGAGAGACTGGAGAGATAAAGTCACTTAATGTGCTTTGTTTCATACCCAGCAGATCGTTCGCAAATCGCAACGACTCCTGGCGCTTCTCGTCAGACTGCATGCTGGTGCCTTCGGAGTTCGCTGAAGAGAACCGACTGCCGGCTGGACTCAGCGCAGTATCCAAGAGATTCTCGTAGCTTGTTCTGGCATTGTTCCTCGGCTCCACGCTCATGTCAGCATCCTCATTCACCTCGTTTCCTTCTAGTGCTTCAGTTTTCTTATCGCGACGTGGCTCTTGAGGAGAGCAGCTACTCTCTGCCCCGGACACCCGGATTTCGTGATCGGTGCTGATCCCTTCCTTTCGTGCTGGTGACGGAGGTGTTGTCGAACTAATTTTCTCGCTCTGTTCTGCAGTTAATAAAGACGACTCTAACCCAACCTGCGGAGTAGCAATGTCGTCCTGGGTTTGGACCGATTGGTGCTTGTTTTTGGCAGAGGAAATGTTGGAGGCCTGATAAAGTCCGCTTCCACTTTGCCCCGACTTCACAGACTTCATCGAATTGTGCAGGCCTTGTTTTCTAGGACGCTGTCTTGATTTCTTTCCAGAGAGAGATCCCGATACAGCATCTTTTGGGGGGGGTACAACGGCCGGTTCATAGTCTACTTTAAACCAGGCGAACGATCTCACTTGCTCCATGGCTGGACGTCTATTCGGGTCCTTTTGAAGCATCGCACGTAGTAGTTTGATGACATCGTACGAAAAGTGCGGAGGGTACTGGATGGGATTATGAACAATGGCTTTGTACAATGCACGCGTGTTAGGCTCATCAAAAGGAAGACACCCAGCGAGCATACCATACAGAATCACTCCAGCGGCCCAGACATCCACTTTTGCACCTTCGTATCCCTCGGATGCAGAAGTAAGAATTTCCGGGGCGATGTAGTGAGGCGATCCCATAATCGTGTGAAGCAACTCAGAGGAAGCATTCTGAGCTTTGATCGACGACAGGCCAAAGTCGGTTATCTTTAGCGTTTGCTTGTCCCCAGAAAGAAGAAGGTTTTCGGGCTTGAGATCTCTATGGTAAACACGACGGGAATGACAATAGTTGACGCCGTCGACCAGTTGCTGGAAATAGCTCCGTGCAGTAGACTCGGGCAACCGGCCTTTCTCAGCAACAGCATCGAAAAGTTCACCGCCGGTTACGAGATCCATGACCATGTACAGATTTTTCGAAGACGTGAGGACTTCATGCAAATTGACAATGTTAGCTGCGAAAGGGGTATATAGCCACACGGGCACGCAGAAAGGGGAAGGATATCAAAACAATATTGAAAGCAAGTCGGCGCAAAATAGAATTCCAATCCGGTTAGCACTGATTCACTGTGAACCCCACAGGACACAAGGGAGATTGTCGCGCGTGTGAACGCTACTACGGGTTACTTACGATGTCTCATAGCCTTCATGACAGCAATCTCGCGACGAACCTGCAGTGTGAGTTCGTTGGCCTTAATGTGAGATTTTTCCATGACCTTCATTGCGTAATCCTTGCCTGTGTGCTCATCAACAGCCAGACGCACCTTACCAAACGCGCCCTCACCCAGCAAATCCAGCATGAGATACTTCCCCACACGTGCGATGGTCGGGTGTGATGCGCCCGCGTTTTTCTGCGACACCGCAGACGCCGAGTCCTTGGACATCCTACCCCCTCGCGCTCCGGGCGTAACCCCGCCTTCACAACGCACCCCACCCTCTCTCTATCTTCACAACGCGTTCTCGTTTGGTCACCTCCGGAGTCGCCTGCAAGCACAACACTCTCCTGCACCCCCGTAACAATTCTTCCGTTGGGTGTGCGATGTCTGGGATCACAATACGCATGCAACGCACGCGTACACTCGTCCCTAGCTCTACACTGATGAGCTCCCCCCCTCGTTGTCCACACCACGCTCACACAGAGTTACGGGGGGGCCAGAGGTCTACGCGAGGCAGGTCGGCATAACCAGCGCGCGGCTTTCAACATGTAAACGGGCGCGTCGGCAGGTCGGGCCCTTGCTCCCGCAGATTACATGGCGGGGTGGGGCACATGGCGGCAAGGCGAGCGGATCCAGCACCTCGGTGTGGAGAGGGGGTGTGTGTGTGAGTAGGGGAGTTGGGTGGGGAATGAGGGGCGAAATTTGCGGTGGACGGGCGATGGAATGGGCGCGATTTCGTGGCAAATCGGAATTGGATAGGAGGGTAGGAGGTAAGTCGCCGGTCATGGGGAGGTTGGCCCAGGTTTGGAGGTGGATTTTCTTACGCTAGGATTTATGTTTGTGCGTAAGAAACACGGAGGGCACTGGGCGTGGACTAGCAAAGATAGCGGTGGGCTGGGCTGGTCAATCTGCTGTGCAATTGGCATTATCGACTCGAGGATGAGAAGGGTATGTTAGCTGCAGGTTTCCTGGTGAGTTCAGCAGGCGGAGCAATTCCATTCCCAGACCAAAGATTTAACAAAAGTTAGTCTGCAATGCTGCGGAGAGAGGCGATCACCTCCTCCACCCATGAGTAGCCTAGATTTTGAGATTGTCCACCCTGCTTCGTGCATACGCGTCGAAGTCACATTGGTTCCCCGAGATTAACTTCTCCGCCGCCGCCATCAGCTCGCACTCCTTCCTCCCTATCCGGCCTCCCCCCACCCTTCTCCCTTACTCTCTTATGGAATCATCCGCAGCCGCCTTCGCGTCAATGTGGTGCCGCGCGTCCCTCCCTCGGCGTCTCTCCCGACTGTCTCGCCTGTCGCACACCCCCCGCCGCCTCCCTCCACCATGCTCCGCGGCGGCGCAGCGCGCGCGCTGCCTCATGACTACTACGGCGTCTCGCGCAGAAGACTCGGAATCCACAGCTACAGGGGATGCTAGCAGAGGCATGTTTGCCGAGGGTACGTCTTTTGTGGAGTTGGGTGTGTCAAGAGAAAGCGTCGATGCGCTGCAGGCGAGAGGGATCGCCACACCGACGCGCGTACAGGCGGCTGTTGTGCCGATCTTGATGGAGGGGTTGCAAGTGCAGGCAGAGTATGCGCGCAGGGTGAAGGAGGCCGACAAGGCAGAAGCGGAGGTAGCTGAGGCGGCAGAGACGGCAGCGTGGGGAGGGGAACAAGAGAAAGGAGGGGAGGAGGGGGTGATTAGGGCGAAGGCTGTCGTGGAGCGACCTACGCCCCCAGCTGATGATGTGAATGACGTACTCATGGTAGGAGCAGAGACGGGGAGTGGGAAGACGCTTTCTTATCTACTGCCTTATGTGGAGGCAGTGAAAGCAGCACAGGATGTGGCGCTCAAGGCGGTGATTCTGGTGCCGTCGCGCGAGTTGTGTTGGCAGGTGGGCAACTTCCTCACGTCGTACTTTCCCTCTGCCCCGCTGCATCTTGTGCTGGCAGGCGGCCTGCCGCCGGATGTGTCGGACGTGAGGAGCGTGCGGGTCGTGATTGCGACGCCAAGTGCGTTGCTCAATTACTTTCGTTTCACTAAGCGCGCGGATCTGAGCGACAAGTTGATTGTCATTGACGAGGCGGACATGCTTCTATCTGGATCCTTTTTGCGGGATGTTGAGCGGATTCTGGATCAACCTGGGATGAAGCCGTTCGCAACGCGCAAAAATGGTGGGCTGCGCGCGAGCAATCGCAACCGGCTGCTGTTTATTGGTGCGACATACCCGCACTGGACTGGCGAAAAGGTGCGGTCGATCGTGACGTGGATGCGGCGGCGGTACCCTGACATGCGCGCCGTGCAGACGGAGGACATCCACAAGAAGTCGATGCGCGTGCAGAGTCGGTGGCAGTATTTGCCGACGGAGGTGGCTCGGTTGGACGCGCTGGTCGACGTGCTGCGTGAGGCGGAGGAGGGGGAGAAAGTGATGGTTTTTGCGTCCAAGGCGGACACGGTGCAGAGAGTGGCTGCGGCAGTTGTGACGAGGTTAGGCGTGGAGGCGGAGAAGTTTGGGCTGGTGGTGGAGTTACACAAGTTGGTGCAGACGGCGGAGCGGCAGGAGAATTTGGCGCGGTTCCGAGGGGGAGAGGCGAGGTTGCTGTTTTGCACGGATTTGGCGTCGAGGGGACTGGATTTAGGGGATGTGACGAGGGTGGTGGAGTTTGAGTTTTCGACAAATGTTGTGGGGTATTTGCATCGGATAGGGCGGACGGCACGGGCAGGAGCGGCGGGGAGAACGGAGCACTTCTACGACGATTTGGGGAAGGCGTTGGCAGATGCGATTCGGGAGAGAGGGGAGAATGAGATGGCAGTTGTGGAGGGTGTGTTCAGTAAGAAGCGGTCGTTTCGGAGGAAGAGGAGAAAGGAGGCAGATATGCAAGAGCTGGCTGTGGGTATGGAGGATGTAGCGATTGATGAGGTGGATGAGGGGGAAGAGAAAAGGCTGCGAGGGTAGAGATTGGGCAGTGGGGGAATTGCGATGTGATGCAGTTTCGATGGTTTCATTGCATATGTCAGGAATTGCAGAATGATGCGAGCGACCAGGCTGCTCGATCTATCAGCATACGTTCTGGACTTTGCTCATCATGCAAACACTGTTATGTTTATCGATACGAGGAATGTTCGTGAAGTTCACAGACTGATACAGCTCGGGCAATGATAGTCTGAGCAAAGTCACCGCATCTTGCCCATACAAACTGATGATCTTCCCAGTGTTGGCTTTGAATGTCTTTGTATAGACGGCACGCTCACAAAATGCCCCTCTCTATCACAGTTCCAACAAAGTGCAAAAGCTATTGGGAAGCTTAATGTGACTTTGTGGCAATGTCATAGCTAGCGCGTCTCGCTTTCTATGCACACATTAAAGAGCAAGAGAGCAAAGGTCAAAACGGAAAAATGCATGACAGTAATATTCACTCATTGCATGTTAGGTGAAGTGATGTCTTGGCAACCTAGAACGGACAGATCCGCCCCATACTGATCTCGAGCATCTACGATTGTAAACCTGAAGTTTCTACGAATGCAAGAATTTTGTTTCGTGTTGCAAATGATTTAATATAATTTCTGCATCTCCTGTACAGTAAGCACTGTACTGTACTTTTGTTGCAATAATGCCAATGGAGATCTAGTATTGCAAATCGGGATTATTGAAGTGAGAATTGAATCGCGATTTGGTAGTGGGCTTTTTATTCTTTTTTTTTCTACACAGAACGAAAAGGACGACGTCGGCAATGGGTGCAATCGGTTGGCGTATTTCTCCCTTCTACATCTATATCCCTAAACCGTCTCACTTGAGCCGCCTCAGTACGCCGTAATTTATTCCGCTGCCGAACCTATCTGCCTAAGCTCACTGCGTCTTTGACTCGGACGTTCGGTACTCTTCTCCTTTTACCAAGTTACGTACTATTCCAACACGATTGCATTGGGGGGGGAACTGTTGCGCTCTTGGCTTTCTTCCCTAGTCGGATCATCTGTGACGAGCTATGTCTCGCTTCTTTAGGGGTGACGATTCGGACTCTTCTTCCGAGTCTTCTTCTTCAAGCGACGATGAGGTTGGCGCGTCTCACACCACCGTCGGTGGCGTCCTTCGCTCGCGTTTTTTACAGTCAGACTCGGATGATGACGACGTCAAGCGGATTTCTCGTTCCGCAGAAGACCGCCGTTTTGAGGCACTTGAATCTATATCAAATGATGTGAAGAATCACATTAAGAATTCGGACTGGTCTAAGCTGCAGGAGGATTTTGATTCTCTCAATGATGCTCTGAAAAAGATTATGAAGACGGATATGGTCAGCGGCAAGAAACCTCCAGTTCCGCCCATCTATCTGCGTGCTGTGATCACAATTGAGGACTTTGTTGTTTCGACTTTGAAGGAAAAGCCAAAGCTCAGCAAGACCAATTCTACAAGCCTCAATCGCATGAAGCTAAAGGTGCCGAAGAACAACAAGCAATACAAGACTAGCATTGACAAACTGAGGGCCAGTGGTGAAGCAACGTTATATGACGTTCCCAAAGACGACGACGATTCCTCGGACTCTGATCTCTTAGATGATGACGATGACTTGGCGCCGAAGAAAACAAAGGTTTCGAAGAACATGTCCGATTCTGACTTTTCGGACGACGACTCATCCTCATCTTCTTCATCGTCTGATTCTGAGTATGGAGGTCGTGGGGCTAAACTATCCGTTTGGCTGAAAAAGAAGCCGATTGATTTAAAGTCTGAAACGAAGATTGCTCGTAGAGAAAAGAAGCCTATTATCCCACGTGGGCCTGGACCCGATGAAGACGTCGACGACGAAGGCTTTATTGTCGTCGATCGGTCGAGGGCTGTAGCAAGGGAGGTATTTAAGCCTGAGGAGATGACTGAGGAAAGTGTCGACTCAAAAATGATGGAAATTTTGCAAGCTCGTGGTCGCAAAGGTACGAACAAACTAGAACAAATTCAGCTCATTGAGTCTCTTGCGCCATGTGCGAAGACTCCGCGCCAGAGCATTGAAATATTGCTCCATCTTATTGCGTCCAAATTTGATGGGATTCCAACGTCAAAGCTTTTCATGCCTGCGGAGTTGTGGCGCTCGGCGATTGTAGACGCTGCGAAGGTTATTACCTTGGCGAAGGAACAGTTTCCCAGTATTCGTTTCTCTGATGAGGCGGATGCCCAAGTAGAAGACCCCAACATTCTGCTTAAGGGCACCTCGCTAGGTGGTGAAATTGTGGATCCGAACGGTGACGCCGTGCAAGGGACGTTGGGGAAGGGTATTCCGGAGGAGCAAGTAAAGAAGACCGAAATAGATGCGGACGGCCAGATTATTGTTCGAGGTGATGTCGTCACGACTTTTGAGAGGTTTGACGATGAACTGTTTCGGGCTTGGCAGCACACCGATGCGTACACCCTGGAGTACGTGGAACGGCTCAAAGATGAGGTTGCCCTTATGGACCTTGCTGCAGACGTACAGAGCTACTTCGAGGCCGCTGCTGAACGCGAGGAGGGGAAGGAATCGCCAGACGACGTCCGCCTGAACGCACTTCGATCAAGAGCTGCCAGAGTTGCCTCGCGACGCGTTGTGCATCTCTACTACAAGCCAAGTGAGCTGAATAAGAAAGTGGAGGAATTTTCTGGGCGCAAAGCCTCTGACAAATCTCTCACAGAGCTTGCTGTTTTGGTTTACAGGTACGGTGATGACCGGGCGAAGTCAATAACCATGCTCTCTCATATTTACAATCATGCTCTTGAAAATCGCTTCTTTGCTGCCAGAGATATGCTGCTCATGTCACATTTACAGGAAACCATTGCCGAGTCGGACGTTCCGCTACAAGTCATGTTCAATCGTACTATGACCCAGATGGGTCTTTGCGCATTTCGTATTGGCAAGCCATGGGAAGCTCATGCTTGTCTGCAGGAACTATGCTCGCCAAGTTATGGTGGTGGTGGCGGAGGACTGGCCAGAATGAAAGAACTGCTTGCTCAAGGTATTACTCAGCAGCGAGGATATGAGAAGACTCCTGATCAAGAAAAAGCTGAAGCAAGAAGACAGATTCCGTATCACATGCACATTAATCTCGACTTGATCGAGACTGCTCACTTAACGTCGGCCATGTTGCTTGAGGTACCTGCAATGGCCTTAAGCAAGGCTCGTGGAGATGTTCGTCGTTGGCCCATCTCAAAGTCATTCCAGTATTTCTTGCGGAACTCGATGAAGCAGGCTTTCCCAGGCCCTCCGGAAAATACTCGGGATTTTGTAATGGCCGCGACACGATGTCTGATGAGGGGAGACTGGAGCGGTGCCTACACCCACATAAGCGGAATTCGCTCCTGGAAGTCTCTAACCGTATCGACACGGACAGAGACTTTGGAGCGGCTGAAAGAGTTGCTGAAAGTAGAAGCTCTCAGGACATTTTCGTTGAGTTACTCGTCGTATTTCGAGTCCATGTCCACTGAGCAGCTGTCGCTCTTGTTTGGTCTGACCCCCGCGAAGGTCCATTCGGTACTCTCAAAAATGATAATTAATACGGAGATGCGTGCAAGTTGGGATCAGCCCACTTCCAGCATTGTGATGAGAAGGACGGAACCTAGTCGATTGCAGTCGCTCGCTTTGCAGCTTGGTTCGAAGGTTGCGAATATGACAGATAATAATGAGAAATTGATGGATGCCAAGTCCGGAGGGGGAGATCGGAATGATAGAAAGGAGGACGGTGATCGCAAGGGAGGGGACTGGAAGCAGGGTGGCCGTGGCGGGCGAGGCTCGCGTGGGAGGGGTAGAGATGCAGGGCGTGACGGTGTGTCGAGGAATCGTGATGGCATATCTGCGAGATAATTTGTCGCGACTTGGCTGTGAACAAGCTTGCCTTTGTCCCATCCCTTCTACATTCCAGTTGCAGCGGGCTTTCTGATTTATGAAAATGTGCGACACTTTAGAAACAGTCATACCGCAGTCGTCATGTCGCAGGGCGAACTCGAGCTATAACAGCAAAACCATAGTTTGATTTTGTGGACAGTCGCCAGTCTGAGCAAGTACAATACCTGAAAGTTGACGTCTATTTCTCCTCATGTGTACACCTTCGTCACAGTTGCGAAATAGAACCCTTGTTCCTTTTCGCAACTGCGATCGTCAAATCGTAATGCACTGCTTGTTAGTATCTCACAGAGAGGCAGCCTCGTAAACGTGATACAGGTTGCCCTTCTCAAAGCTTTTCACAACGCGAGAAAAGCTGCCAGTAGTTGCAGACTAGTCTTGTGTAAGTCCTAGGCCATCCAAAGCCCGCAAACATCCTAACGAGGCCGCAGCAAAAAAACTGGCAGTTCCCTATTTTCTATGGTTCAATTTCGGTAGAGAATGGACTTCTACACTACGTTTACATTAATCTACTCAATTTTCACGTGAAGCCGAAGTATTCTGCTTGATGATCTGTAGGTTAGAAGAGGTTCCAGCTACTTCACACAGTAAACATCTCATCAATTCAGGTCGTTTCTGAGCAGCAGCCTGACGAGTGCCCCACCGACGAACTGGGCAAAATAATTGGACTACTCGCTACCAGATAGTGAGGGGCTATGCTACTAGAGATGCTTTTGACGCTCGTTACGTCACAACATGTTTACGACTGCCCTCCTTCCCACATCACCACAAGTAATTTTGCTTCACCCGTCTTCATAGCTTTTCGTCCTCTCGTGTACGGTTTTCTATTTGCGACGATGTAGTTCTTTTACCGCCGAGAATCAGCAAATCTATCAATGTTGGCTCATCGATTCTCGCTGATTGTCATCCTTCATGAACTTCTCTGCAACTCAGAAAACGGGAAAAAGTCCCCTTTCCAGTCCGACACAGGGAGTAAACACATGTGTGTTCATCCTCTACTACAAAGTAATGTCATTCGACTGTACACAAGCTTGGGCTGTTTTCAGGAAGTTCCAGGTTATAGTGCAGCCACACGTGAAATTGAAGATAAACTGACCAAGGCCCTAGACTACGATGCCATTCCCGGGCTTGCGTGCCTCTCATATGCCCTTCTTCATATTTTATCCATACGCTCGAAGACATTTGATAAAACCACTTTCCGAACAGGAAACTTTTTAGTGCCCCACCCATCACCGCGTTTCGAAAAGTGCTTACAAAGTCTGCGGCCACATTTCTTACATTCTACGCTGCTTCAATCTCCCAAGAACCCCGTAGCGATGACACCATTCGTGGAGTGAAAAGGACACACCCCCGTCTCTGTAGATTCGGACATTGATCAGGACAACGGTGTCGTCCTAGACATAACGGGGCATGGGACAAATGCAAACGACGAGTCCCTTATTTTAGAAGGATTATGACAGTTCTGAAACATCATCAGCTGATGTGGGGAGCAGTGCGTGCCCAGCATTTTGTAGAGCACAATAGGAATGAGCAAGGCAGTGCACTCATCAATGCGCGTTTGGGTCGACCTACGATGCACTTTTTCCATATTGCTAGGATTTTAAGTCATCGCACAGCTCATAGGGTCTCTCGCTCGTGGTGTCTTGCTGACCCGGCAGCAGAATGTTCCGGCGCGGGCAACTTGGGGGAAACAGTTTTGTTTGGGACGCTTTTTTGGGAGTATTAGAGTGTCGTAGAGATAGCACGATCTCAACTGCCGCTACAGAGCGAATATAAGATTTGAGAGAGAACACCGAATTCACGTCTGTGCAAAACGCGAACCACCTTCATCCTCATTCCGCACTACCGATTCAAGGACTGCAAGTCGTCGAGACGAATTGCTCTGCGGGTTAGACCCTGGCGCAGACACGTATTCAACTCAGTTCACAATGATCCTCAATTCATTTCCCGAACCCAATGCGAATGCTCGTCCGGGTGCTTTCCAAGAGTTCAATGGTCCCACTATTGTCGTCCAGAATGATGATGCAGGAACGATAACCACAGGCACACCGCCATTATCCTTTTCCTCGCCTCCGCACCATTTTTCCACACTATCCATACCCACAGAATCCTACCATGGGCAAAGTGAAGACATTTTGCTTCGAGCGCTGCAATCGCCATTTCCAAGTCTGCCAAAGTGTGGACTAGATCAAGTCAGCAGGAATGATGTGCTACATTATCTCAATCTGAATCCGGGCGAGAGCGACACAGAGACAAGTACCCGACTCAGTGCGGAGTCTTCGTCATCGAGAGAAGCCCTAATTCCATCTGTGTCGTACCCACTTACAGAAGGTAAGCGCATGAGTATCCTAGACTTATGCGCAAAGACGGAGCCTGTCCTCCTTCTAGGTGGTACTCAGACGGGAAGCAAACGCAAAGCACGAACTTCCGAAAAATCGTCAAAAAGGTGCAAGCTGACGCAGACATCCAGATTCTGTCACATCTGTGTACGTTCCGGCGAGCAAGTCGCTGTGGTTCCGTGCTCAAACATTGTGGGAGCTGTCTGCCGCAAAGCCACGTGCGAAAAATGTTTCGAGAAACACGGCCTGAGCCACGAGTGGGAGACGGCGGTGAGGAACCGCGAGCTGATCCGTCAAGTGCAATCTGGGATGTTGGAAAGACTTCCGGAGAAAGCGTGGACATGTCTGCACTGCCGGTCAGTATGCCCCCCATCGGCACAGTGCAAAATATATGCGCGCACAAACAGGCGACGGCAGATGATTCTGAAGCAGCGCAAAGCTGAGAAGGAAAAGTTGCTCGCCGAACGAGAACAGCAAAATCAGCAACATCATCTCCAAAACCTGCACGCCTCGTTCAATTCAACTATAGCGAGTGCAGCAATTGGACCGCAACCGCAAGCACTTTATGACTCTGTGGGCACAGCTTCTGGCGCCCACGTGGCTCGTGATCAAGAAGAGGTATGTAGCGCTCCCAATGATCTACATGTGAACAAGTTTCCTGCATGCACCTCTCCTTTGCTGTACGTTCACGAGTCTAGTGAACATCCGAATCCAGAGACCCCCGTGCCGCCTCGACTAGCATATCCTCTGCTGCCAAAATCTGCTAGTTCTTTACCGTATGAGAGCCCACTTGTTCCTCCAAAAGAGATGGTGCAACTGGCGTCACTCACTGAGTTATTCCAAGACTGAACACAGCCGGGCTACATATTCGCGTACAGATAAAGATGTGACTACATTTTCGATCATCAACCGCTACACAGAGTGCAGCATCGAAAGAATACGATTTGACCTAGAAAACGCCTCGTAGACTACTACTTCCCATCTCATCCCCACGTACGCAAACCTCACATCCGAGCATTTGAAGGCAACGGGAATGAACGCAGCACTTTTTTGAATGGTATTGTAGAGAGAGTCATGTCTCTACCACCGCTTTCAGCCGCTTTCAGCGCCAATCAAGACGGCCACGCGGTTCTCTGAGAGGCCTCAGCAGAGTTTTAGCCGACACCAACACGCATGCCCTTGTGCACAACTCGTCTCTATATATCGCTGCTACACAAGTGACACGGCAGCTTCGGAATAAACACTTGGAAATATCCTAGTATGACCCGATTTCTCGACAATCCTCACCACAGCCTTTCCAACCCCCCCACCCCCCCCGTCCCCCC
>JAUKWC010037476.1:0-14525 GCA_032356245.1 Endocladia muricata
GCTCCCGTCGGTACCCGCACTGATCGCAGAGCGTACCGCGCGCCACGGTGCCTCGCCGCGAGGAGATTTCCCGAGCAAGTCGAACGCCGGACCGAACTCGGTCCAGTTGCCGGCCATGAGGTTCACCTTCTTGCTGCTACCCGTCGCCAGGTCCCGCAGTCGGATCGGACGATCCGGGTCGGTCAGTCGCAACGACAGGGCGACACGCGCCGTATCCGCGTCCTGGGTACGATGGAACGTGTCCCCGCGCGCCAGCAGGAGATCTCCCGCATTCAATTCCGGTGTGTCGGCAAGCTCGTTGATGTCGAACGGCAGGGAGACTCGCTGCCCCGACTCGTCGAACACCACGGTATGCGTGCCGTCGGCGGACAGGTGACAGATCGTGCCACCGCCGTCCTCGATCAGTGACCATGCCTCGGGCGCGCGTGCGCGCAGCCGTGAGGCAGGTATCACCTGCACGTTCGTCTTCTCGCTGACCGGTTTCACCACCGGAATGTAGAAGTTGAGATAGTTCCGGTGGCTACCGAGCATGTAGTGGCTTTCGGCGTCCTGATGCCAGGAATTGAACGTCAGCAGCTGACTGTCGAAATAGTAGCCCTGATGCAGTCCGTCGAAATCGGTGTGTATCCCGATCTGCGCCCGGACTCGCTCGGCCAGACTCGAGATCGGCTCGCGCACGACGTCGACGGCACGATCCGATGCCAGCCCGATCCGATAGTTGCTGTTGTCCGACGAACCACGCGCGTGATAGTCCTCGGTCAGCGCCTCGATCGCGTCGGGAGGGAGGAAGTTGCGAAAGACGCAGTATCCATCCGCCGACAGCGACTCGATCCGTTCGTCGGGACCCGACTCCGGCACGGCCGTTCGCGTCGAGACGACCTCCGTCGCCACAACACCGTCTCGCTCCAGGAGAGCGTCACCTGCCGATCCGTTCATGCGCATCTTCTCCCGATCTCCCGGGTATAGATGGCACTGTCTCGTTCGCGTTCAACGAGAAGAAACGGTAACACGTACGGAAAATATACAGTCTCGCGTACTTCGAATACGACACCGTGCCGCCGTCGGGCAATCGGCACGTACCGGCCACGAGCACGTCCCTGTGCTCGCGGCTCGCGGATCGACGACCTACAGGATGTCCAGATCGTCTCTCAGGCGAGTGGAACGCGATCCTCGCGGCTGCTCGACCGAGGACTCGTCGGCGTCGTGCATCGACCGACTGTAACGTACCGCCTGCTCACGCTCGACCTCGCGCTCGGTGCCACGCTCGACCCGACGCGTCACGAGCTCGGGCTCGACCTCTTCCACCCGACGGGTCTCTCGTCGCGAGCCGCTCGAGCGGCTGTTCGAGAAGTCCAGGTCGAGTACCACTTCGCGGTCGTCGCCCTTGATACCGATCAGGTCCTCCTGGGTCAAGTGGAGACGATCCTTCGCCGGAGTACGCTCACCGGCGTCGTTGTAGCCGTAGTAATCGTAGTAACCCTGGTAGTAGTGATCGCCGCCGTAGGAGACGATCTTGTCGATGTCGACCTGGGTGATCACCACGCCCGCGACGTCCGCACCGACCTGCGCCAGACGCTGGAGGCTTCGACGCGCGATCTCGATCGAGGTGTCGTGCGACTTGATGATGAACACGACCGCGTCGGCCGGCTTGCTGATCACCAGTGCATCGGAGACGGCCTGTGTCGGCGCACAGTCGAGCACGATGCGGTCATAGTGATGCCGCAGTTGATCCAGGATCCCGACGAAGCGCTTGGACGACAGCAGCTCCAGCGGCTGATCGACGGGCCGACCGGCCGGAAGCACGTCCAGAGAACCCTCGAACATGCCCCGCTTGATGCAGTCCCGCGCCGATGCCGAACCGGTGATCAGGTCGCTCAGACCCGTCGTCGTACGCTCCAGGCCGGCGACCTTGCCGATCGTCGGTCGTCGCAGGTCGCAATCGATGATCAGCACTCGCTCGAGCTGAGCGAGCGAATAGGCCAGGTTCAGCGACGCCGTGGACTTGCCTTCGCCCGGCACGGAGGACGTGATCATGATGACCTGACGCTCCCCTTCCTGCTCGCCGACACACAGCGCGGTACGGACCGTGTTGACCGACTCGGCGAAGGTGCCTTTCTTGTCGATGACCGCCGTCGGATCCAGTGGCATCGAGTCGTCCTCCCGCTTGCGGAACAGTCCGCCCTTGATCAGGGGAAGGATGCCGAGAAGCGAGACACCGAGCTTGCGCTCGACGTCGCCGGTGCTCTTGATGGTGTCGTCCATCTGCTCGTAGAGGAACGCCATCAGCATCGACAGCACGAGCGACGCGAGTGCCGCCAGCGCGATGATGAGCTGCTTCTTGGGCCGTACCGGACTGACCGGCGCGATGGCGTAGTCGGCGACCCGTGCGTTCGCGTTGTCGAGCCCGTCGGCGGAGCGCGCCTCGGTCATCCGGTTGAAGAAGGTGTCGTAGATGCTCTGGTTGGTCGCGACCTCGCGCTCCAGCGCGTCCAGTTCGAACTTCTTCGTGCCGATCGCCTGGATCTCCTGCTTGCCGCTGGCGAGCTTCGCCTGCACGGAATCCACACGCTGACGCAGCAGCTGGTAGTCCTTCTCTATCGTGCTCGCGACCCGGTCGATATGGCCGTTGAGCGTCGTGTTCAGCGACGCCAGCTGACCACGCGCATCGACCACGCGCGGGTGGCGAGTGCCGTAGCGGTTGAGCAGCTCGTCGAGCTCGCGCTGCGCGCTGCCCTGCTCGATCTTGACCTGCTGCACCAACGGATCGGCCCGTACCGTGGGAATCGACTCGAGCAGCTCGGGCTGATCGCGGAAGGTGGTGACTTCGCGGAAGAGATCGGCGGCGTCCGAGAACTCGCTCCGAGCCTCGGCGAGTTCCGCCGTGACCAGTAGCAGTTCCTGCTCGTTGAGACGCCCGACGCTGCCGTCGACATCGACCAGACCGTTCGACTGCTTGAACGCGATCAGGCGATCTTCAGACTCGTCCAGAGTGCCCTTGAGCGACAGCAACCGCTCGTTCAGCCAGGTCGCCGCCTTGGTGGTGAGCTCGAGCTTGGCGTCGAGATAGCTCTCGATGTACTGCTCGCCCACGGTGTTCGCGATCTGCGCCGCAAGCTTCGGGTCGGTCGAGTCGTAACTGATCTTGACCAGCTTGGTCTTGCGAACCGGTGCGATGGTCAGACGCGACATGAATCCCGCCACGATCTTTTGCTGCTCGGATGTCATGAGAGGCTCCTCGAGCGCCTCGACGACCGTGCCGGGCTCCGGCATCGCGCCGTCGGTCCCACCGACGGCGACGGTCGACGTCGATGCGCCGCCGTCCTCGATCACGCCCGACGCGTCGACCGCGTTCGTGCCGGCGGTCTGCTCCATGCCCAGTCGCTCGGAGATGGAATCGATCATCGACCCCAGGCCGTTGCCCGCCTCGTCGCCACCGGCGGCCGCGGGTCCCTGCACCGGCTTGCCGCCGGAGGAGAGTTCGGGGTCGTTCCACAGATCGAGCTCCTCGACCACGCGGAACGCGAGACGGCGGCTCTTCAGCAGCTCGAACTGCGTCTCGTAGTAATCCTGGGTCTCGGAGTCGGCGCCGACGAGCGACTCGAACGTCACCGGATTGGAGCCCTGAGGTTCGATCAGCAGGGTGGACGTGGCGCTGTAGACCGGCGTGGCGGTGAACGCGTAGTACCCTGCCAGTGCCGTCACGGCGGCCGTGAACAGCGTGATGGGCCACTTGTGCTTGCGCAGGATGCGCAGATAGTGCTGCAGATCGAGTTGGTCGGTGAAGGAACCACCGTCGCGATCGCGACCCGGCTCATCGTTGAACTCGTCGTCGTACTGGGTAGCCTGGGCCATCAGAAGAATCCCTCGTTGATCGATATGACGTCACCGGGCGATATCCGGTAGCTCATGTCCACGCGCTCGCGCTCCTTCTCTTCATCCTCGGCGGATGTCGCCTTCATCACGAACATCTTGCGCGTCGATGCCCGGTCGGTCACCCCGCCGGCCAGGGCGATGGCCCGACCGAGCGTGAGGCCAGGCTGATAGGGATATCCGCCCGGCGAGCGTACCTCGCCGTTGATGAAGAACGGCCGATACTGCACCACCGTTATGTTCACGGACGGATTGACCAGAAAGCCGTCGCGAAGTTGCTTGCTGATCGTCCGCTCGAGTTCCAGCGGCGTGCGCCCGGCGACCTGAAGGTCCCCGAGATAGGAATAGTTGATGACACCACTGGATCCGACACGCGCCTCCAGTGTCAGGTCCGGCTCGTCGAAGACCTGGATCCCGATCACGTCTCCGTTGTCGAGCACGTAGCCGGAAGGATCGCCCGCCGCGATCGCCTCGGCCACGCTCCCGGTCTCGCTCGACGCGAGTTCGCCGGTTTCCATCGCGCCCGGCGATTCCACGACGACCTCCTCGGGTGGCGGTTCCGTCGGCCCGGAGCCTGCGCAGCCACCTGTCAAAGCACCTGCGAGCGCCATGGCGCAAGCAAGTGTGAATCTTGAAAAAGTCATCGTCGAGAGATCTCCTGCGAACTCGGCGGGGAGCAGTCATCATAGGGATGGTGCCGATCCGGTGTGGGATGTATGCCCCAGATTGATTTCAAAGCACGGCGCTGCCGTTTCGCGCGTGGTCAGCGAAATACCGCGTAGGCACCGATTTTCTCACAGCCGGCCTTCGAGCATGACCGTCATGAAATTGACGAACGATGGATCTCAGCGAATTCGACAGCCGAAGCTCGACAGTGGCGACAGGGACCTAGAGGCGCGCACGGACGAACAGCCCGATCCGTGTCGTGTCATGATCCAGCGTATCGTTTGCCTCCCGTACGACCTCGTCGCAGTTCGCTTCCGATCGTGTGATGACCTCGCCCCGCACACCGAATCCCAGCCACCGTCGTATCTGCAGCGCAAGCTCGACTCCCGCGCGCCCCGTGGCGTCGCTACGCTCGGGACACCCGCGGGTGACCCTGTCGAAGCGAGCGAAGACTTCGTGAGAGAACCGCTCCGACCAGTTGTAGTTCCAGTTCAGCACGACGGCATCTCTGACGGCCTCGGCGTTCGACACCGCGACCTGACTCCCGGCCGTATTGTCTATCTCCCGGAACAGCAGCAAGGCCACGCGGCTGAAATCGCGAGGCGTGAAGTCGAACCGCCCCTCCACGATCAGCGTGGTCTCGTCATCGATCTCCTCGCGGACGAAGTCCGACTGGGTCACACCGACCTTCAGTTCGCCGCCGGATCGTCCCGTGACGAGGAATGACACACCCCCGAGCAAGGACAGATCCTGACGACTCCGCAAGTCGTTGTCGAAGCTGACGTCGGTGAACCGCAGCTCGATCAGGGCCCGCGTATCCTCGCTGACGCGCAACGAGAACCGACCGAAAGGCTCGATCTCGACGTGTCCGAATCCGTCGGTGAGGCTCTCGAGATTGATGTAGTTCCGGTCGATCACGCCGAGCCCGAACGAGACATTCCCCCGAGCCTGATCCGCACCGTAGCGAAGGCTGGTCTCCAGCTTCAGGTCGTCGAACCGGACCGGCTCTTCGAGATCGGTACCCTGGCCCCGGGTGAGATCCGTGCCGAACGCCTGATGGCCACGTTCGTAGGCGAGGCTGCCCGCCGCGCGCAGACGACTGCCCGGGCTCGACATCACGTTCAGCCCGAGTCGATGGTCCGCGTATTCGTCCACCGCGACATCACTGCCGGAGTACGTGCCGTCATACGTCCCGCGAAGCGACAACAGGCGTCGATCCGCCACCCAGAGCAGCCGTGGGGAGACGACGACACTGTTCGCTTCCACCTCGTCGCGGGCGACGCGGTAGACGTTGTCGTCTCGCGTGACATCCACCCGTATCGACGGGAACAGATCGGTCTCGCCGAGCGAGATCGACGGTCCGTCGGTTTCCTCTATATCCGCGACCTGCGCCGACGAGGGCACGCTGGCGAAGAGGACGACGAGGGCGGCCAGCGACGGCAGCGCCACGGATCGAAGGCGCTGACGCGGTTGAATATGGTCGGGCATGGGAGGCACGCGGGCTGGCGACGCGAAAGTATAACGTCTATGCGACACGGCACGACACCGTCACCCCGCCGGACGTCGGTCGACTGCGCCGATAACCTCGACCGGTTCACGAACCGTGCCTGCGTTGCCGATGAACTCGCGAACAGGGGCATCGATATCCGAATGGAAACGACCGTGCAGGGAGAACTGCAGCATGAAGCCTTCCACCTCGTAGCCACCCTCGTCCACCTGGGTGGCCGTCGGCAGGTAACCGTGGACCGCGTTGACGCAACCCGTGGCGAAATCGACCTCGTCCGTCATGTCGGAGTACCCCGAACAGACTTCCGCACCGACGAGCAGCAAGCGCAGGGGAGGCAGCGCGATGAACGATCTCTCGAGCTTCCGATCACCGCTGTAACCGTCCAGCAGCACGTCGAGCGGCAGCGTCGCGTGTTCCGCGAAGGCCGCCGCATCGCCGACTTCGCGAGGTATCGCGTTCGCGGCCTGATCGTCCGCCGCGAGCGCTGCGGCCGAGACCGTATTGCACAGACGCAGGTGACTTGCCACGTCCGGTTTCTCGAACGCCCTGGCGAACGGCATGGCGAGAACCTCCCGGAGGGTACGATTGCACGGCCGCGAGCGTGGTCTGACGTCGCCCGAGAATCCCGGAAGATAGAACACCGGCAGCCCCGCACCGTAGCGAGCCCGCAACACGTCCCTCACCGCGCCCGGGAAATCCGGCGACACCTTCAGTGTCTCGCCGCGCGACACGGCGTGACAGGGCCACGACCACACCACGCCGAGCGTCTCCGAGTCGGCGCCCACGAGGCGGGCGAGTCGCAACCGGTGATCGATCGCGACCGTCGGGTCCGGCGCGGACGCGACACGACGCCGGAACCGCATCGAACGCGGCTCACGCACCCAGGTGAGCCGCCGCCGGTAGACGTTGGCCGTGCACGACGCCTGTCCGAACCGACACGCCTGCACGGTCGCCGCCGGTGCGGACAGTGCGCGTCCGACGGCCTCGACGAGTCGATCGACACAGAACGCGAGGTATCTCTCGTCGGTCATGCCGAGTCTCGGCTTGTCCGGGTCGAGCGACGGTGCGTAGTGCGTATGCGAGGCGATCAGCTGCACGCCCTCCCTCGCGAGTCCGGGCAACAGCGGCTGCAGGCGTTCGAGCAGGCGCAGGCGAAACTCCTCGCTCGCGAAGAGCGAGTCGAGCGTCACGAACAGGCAGGGCGCCCCATCCATCGCCGTCAGCAGGATATTCACCTCGAGAGCGCTCGCCACGCCCTCGTGCAGTCCCTTGCGCTCCATGTAACCCGCGAGGGGAAAGGGGTGTTCCGGCGTGATGTCGGCTCGAGCGAAACGACACCGCGGCCAGCTCTCGAGAGCCGCCACCGTCTTCACTTGCGAACGACCCGGTAACGACCCGATGCCCGGCGAACGAGAGACATCAGGTGATCGCCGCGTATCCGCGCCTCGATGTCGTCGCCACGACCCTCCATCGAATGGCGCTGCACCGTGGTGGCGTGTGCCTCCCTGCGGTAGCCCTGTCCGCCGAACACGAGCGACGCGATGCCCTCGTCGCGAACGCGATCGAAGAACGCGGCGGAGACTCCCGCGTCGCTGAACGGAAACGCGAACGAACTCTCGGACTGATCGAAGGTCGCGCTGACATACTCGCAACTCTCGCGTGTCTGATCCAGCTGTCGGTCGAGCGGAAGCTCCCGATACAGCGGGTGATCGACACTGTGCGCACCAACCGTGAATCCATCGTCTCGCAAGCGCAAAATCTCCGCTACATCCATATACGGGCGCTGTACCGTCAGGAACTCGTCGACGTCGAATTCCAGAGCAGCCGCCACGGCATCCAACCGGTGGCGTTCCGCATAACGTACACCAAGTAACCATCCGCGCCAATCGCGGGAGGTTCTCTCGGCCGGACTCACGCCCAGCAATCGAGCGAGTTCGGCAACCGTGCCCCCCCCGGGCGGCCGTCGCCGGCCGTGCGCGATCAGCGCACTCGCCAGATAGCGAAAGAACAGTCCGCGGTTTCCCACGAAGGCGGAATTCAGGAACACCGTCGCCGGTATGCCGCGTGCCCGCAGTATCGGCAGCGCGACGTCGTGGACTTCCCGCAGTCCGTCGTCGAACGTCAGAAACATCGCGGGCCGGCGGCCGCGCCGCTCACCGTCCAGCGCGGCCGACAACTCGTCCAGCCCGACGGGCTCGAAGTACCGCAGCATCGCGTCGAGATCGGCGGCGAATCGCGCGCGCGAGACGGGGGCGTACAGATGTTCCACATGCGGCAGGGACTGATCCCCCTGCACCGTGTGATACATCGGCCGATAGACGCGCTCCCCGGACAGTCGGATCAGTGTCGCGAGCGACAACGGCGCGCTGGCGCGGACGAGCCACCGTTCAAGCACCGGGCCGATCCATGTCGGTCGCCGAACGATCCGGTTCGATCGGCGCCGACTCCACCGCCACGGCGCGAATCTCGTGCTCGAGGGCATCGGCCACGTCGGCCAGACCCAGACCGTCCAGTCCGATCAGGAAGCTGCCGGGGGCCGCGCGCACGCGGCTTCGCCCGAGCGCGAGCCCACTCCAGCCGAGCGTCGGATCGTTGCCGACATGGCGGGGCTGGTGTTCCGCGGGAAAGAAGACGACGGGACTCTTCAGCGCGCCGGGTTCGTAGGCGCCGAACGCGGCACCGTTGGCCGCGTGCACGGCGAGCAACGCACCATCCTCGGCGGAGTTGAGCGAGTTGGCCCGCGTGCCGCCATCGGAACCCCGTGCCAGCGTGCGCCGCAGACGAGCGAGCGACCCGTCGACCGTACCGGCGATCGCCGCCCCGAGCCCCTCGCTGTCACGGGCATGCCGGACGAGTGCCTCGACCGCCTTGTCTTTCACCAGTGTGGCCCGCCGCCAGGGACCGACATGCGACGGGTAGGCCGTACGGCCGTTCTGCACGATCGGGTACTCCAGCTCCGGATGAAACGACTGCAGCATGAACACGAGTGCCGCCGGCGTACCGCGGGCCTCGAGCTGCCGCGCGATCTCCCAGGCGATCGTACCGCCCATGCAGTATCCACCGAGGAGGTACGGTCCGTCCGGCCGGTGCCGGACGATCTCGTCCGCATAGCGCGTCGCCATCGCCTCGATCGAGCCCAGAGGCGACTCGTCGCCGCGAATACCCTGCGACTGCAGGCCGTAGACCGGCCGGTGTCGGGCAATTTCCCGAGCGAACTTGTGATATCCGATGACCATGCCACCGTGCGCATGCACTAGATAGACCGGCGCCGCATCCGCGCCCCCGTCCTCGGGCGCGATGGCGACCAGACTGCGCGACGCTGACAGCGCCGACGGTGCCGGAGACGGTGGCTCGCGCGTGGTCGACCCCGGCGCGGCAAGGCCCGCCTGCGCGGGCTCGACCTCCGCGGTGGCGTCGCCCTCTCCGGACGGGCGTCGTGACTCGATCAAGGTGGCCAGAGCGCCGATTGTCGGCGAAGACAGGAGTTCCTCGACCGCGAGCGTCACGTCGAACTCGCGCTCGAGACGACCGCACAGCTTGACCGCCACGAGCGATGTACCGCCGAGGTCGAAGTAGTTCTCGTCGCGCCCGATGTCGTCGAATCCCAGCAGCGCCCGCCAGTGTCGCGACACACGTGCCTCGGTCGTCTCCGCCACGGCCGCATCGTCGGATGCCCGATCGGTGACCGGCACGCTCGCGTCGCGGGCGCCCGCCAGTTCCTCGACAGGACTCTCCAGCAACCCGAGCGGCAGCGGCGAGACCCAGGCGTGGGAGCGCCCGGCGTCGAGAATGCCCTCGAGCACGTCCAGGCCCGACGCCGCGTCGATACCGTGCTCGTGCGCCAGCGTTCGGGCCTGCCCCGCAGCCAGTCGGGCGACCATTCCGGTGTCACGCCAGCCCGGCCACGCGACGGCGACGACCGGATGATCGGGACCCGCGGGGCGCCCGTGCGCGAACGCCATCTGCCACGCGTTGGCAGCCGCGTAGTCGACCTGCCCGACGGGACCCGACCAGGCGGCGACGGAGGAGAACAGCACCAGCGGCGCGTGGCCCGGCAGGACGGAGAGCCCGTCGGCGAGCGCCTGCGTGCTCGCGAGCTTCGCCCGCAGCACGGCGCGCATCGCGTCGTCCGACTTGGTGGACAGCAGCGCATCGTCGTTGTGGCCCGCGAGGTTGAACACGGCGCTCAGGGGCTGCTCTCCCCCGCCGATCCGCGCGAGCAGGGCCGCGACGGGCGCCGGCTCGTCGAACGACAGGGCCACGCTCTCGACCCGGCCGCCGAGCGCGGTCAGTTCATCGACGAACCCTTGCCGCTCGCTGTCGGTACCGGTACTGCTGTCGGGCCGGTGCGTCAGAACCAGCTGCGCACCGCGCGCCGCGAATCGCCTGGCCAGCTGTCGTCCGATGCCACCGAAACCGCCGGCGAGCAGGTAGAGGCCGCCACGTGCCGACGACACGCCATCCGCACGCACCGGCGGCAACGGCTCATCGACGGCGCGCCGGGCCCAGAGCCGTCCATCGCGCACGCCGAGAACGGTCTCCTCGCCACGCCCGCCGAGGGCACGCGCGAGCGCGCCCGCATCGGCGCCCGCACGTGCGTGACCGGCGCCGACATCGACCACGCGCGTCTGCACGTGCGGCCATTCCTTGCGAGTGACTTCGGCGACGCCGAGCGCCAGCGACCCCGACGGGTACGCGACGCCGTCACCGAGCACGTCCAGCGCACCATGCACCAGGATGTCCAGCGCGATGTCGCGAACGCCGTCCCACTGCGCCAGCCCCTGTATCAGGTGCACCAGATCGAGAAACGTCGTCTCCGCATCGGCCGTGGCCGGCCAGTCGTACACGATACGATCCGGCACCTCGTCGCCCGCGAGTCGCTGCACGAACGCACGATGACCGCCCGCCTCGAGCACCTCGGCCGGACCGCACGTCCACACCCGGCCCGTGAGCCTCGCCACGATCGCCTCGTCGGGCGAATCGCCGAGCACCAGGGTCGCGCCCGGGCCCGGGCCGACGACAGTGTCCTCCCTCACCAGCAACCAGCTCTCGCCGCGAACCCACCGCGCGGGCGTCGACTCCCGCACCGGGCCGGTGGTCGGTGCCGAGCCTTGCACGGCCACGCTCTCCCCCGCCGGTGGCCGGGTCGTGAACCAGTGCGACTTGCCCTCGAACCGATAGCCCGGAAGCGATACCCGACGTACGTCCTCGCGCACCGGATCCGGCCACGCGAGCGTCGCACCGCTGCACCAGAGCCGCGCATGGGCGAGCGCCAGGGACTCCTCGTCGTCGAGATCCGAGCGGTTCGGCGGGGCGCTCGCGATCGCGAGCTGTCCGGCGCCGAGATCGTCACGCCGGTTCACGAGGGTCGAGAGCGTGGCGCCCGGACCGGCCTCCAGGGCGATCAGCTGCTTGCGCTCGAGCACTGTCGTCAGCCCGTCGTGGAACCGGACGCCGTGACGCAGGTGTCCGGCCCAGTAGGCCGGATCCGTCGCCTGTTCGTCCGTGATCCAGGTACCACTCCGGTTGGAGACGAAGGGCACCGTGGGCGGCTCGCGTGTGACACCGGCCACCAGAGCGGCAAACTCGTCCAGCACCGGCTCCATCATGCGCGAGTGAAAGGCGTGCGACGTGCGGAGCACGGTGCTCCTGACTCCGTCTTCGGCAAGCTCGGCGGCGAACGCCTCGATCGTCGGCGTCGCGCCCGCGACGACGACGGCATCGGGCGCGTTGACGACCGCGATGTCGAGCGCCTCGGGCAGGCGAGCCGCGAGTTCGGCCTCCGGCAGGTGCACGGCGAGCATGCCGCCCCGCTCCGCGGACTGCATGAGCCGACCTCGCTCGGCCACCAGTCGCGCCGCATCGTCGGGCGCGAAGACACCGGCGGCCGCGGCGGCGACGTACTCGCCGATGGAATGGCCGATGAAGGCCACCGGCGTCACGCCCCGCGAACGCCAGAGTTCGTGATAGGCGTATTCGATCGCGAAGAGGGCCGGCTGCGTCAGTCGGGTCTCGTCGACGAGGTCGGTGCGGTCGTCGTCCCGACCCGAGAACAGCACGTCGCGAAGGTCCAGTCCGAGCACGTCCACGAGCGCCGCGGTCGTGCGATCCACACTCTCCCGGAACACGGACTCGCCTTCATACAGACGGCGCCCCATGTCGACGCGCTGTGCACCCTGGCCCGGGAACAGCATGACGATGTCGCGCTCGCGCGGCGCGAGCCGGGTATCGACCACGCGCTGACGATCCGGCGCACTCAGCCGCGACGATGCCTCGGCGGCGCTCGACGCCAGCACGACCCGCCGCTTCGCCATCGGCTTGCGACCGTGCCGAAGCGTCGCGGCGACCGCCTCGATCGAGAGTCCGGGGTGCGATTCGAGATGCCGTGCGAGATCGACGGCGCGCGCGTCGAGCGCCTCCGCGGTACGTGCCGAGAGCGGTAACAGGAAAGCCCGGGAACCGGGTGCGCCCGCCGCGTCCGACCGGGCCTGCGCGGGCTCGCGTGCCAGCGGCGATTCCTCGACGATCACGTGCGCGTTGGTTCCGCCCATGCCGAGCGAGTTGACGCCGGCACGTCGCGGCAGACCGTCGGGAACCTGCCAGTCCTCGGCTTCGGAAATCACCCGGAACGGAGTCTTCGCGAAGTCGATCTGAGCATTGGGCTTGTCGAAGTTGATGCTCGGTGGAAGCCTGCCGTGCTCCATCGCCAGCACGACCTTGGCGAGCGATGCCAGACCGGCGGCCGCATCGAGGTGCCCGATGTTCGACTTGACGGAACCGAGTCCGCAATAGCCTGTGCGTTCCGTGTCGCCACGCAGCGCACGGCTCAGCGCCGCCACCTCGATCGGATCGCCGAGAAAGGTGCCCGTACCGTGCGCCTCCACGTAACTCAAGGTGTCGGCCGACACGTCCGCGCTGCCGAGCGCCTCGCTGATCGCTTCCGCCTGACGGTGCACGGTCGGCGCCGTGTAGTCCGACTTGCCGTCGCCGTCGTTGTTGACGGCGGAACCCTTGATCACCGCGCGCACGGGATCCCCGTCCGCCAGCGCATCGGCGAGACGCTTCAGCAGGAGGGCACCACCGCCACTCCCGAAGATCGTGCCGGCCGCATCGTCGTCGAACGGCCGGCAGTGGCCGTCGGGCGTGAACACGCTGTTCGGTTCGAACAGGTGACCGCCGACCGGCGGACAGCGCACCGCCGCGGCCGCGGCGAGCGCCACGTCCGATTCCCGGTTGATCAGCGACTGGCAGGCCAGATGAATCGCGACGAGTCCCGTCGAGCAGGCGGTCTGCACGCTGATCGCGGGCCCGGTGAGTCCGAGCTTGAACGCGATGCGCGTCGCCTGGAAATCCTTGTCCGACCCCAGCAGGACCGGCAGGTAGTCCTCGAAGAACCGACTCGCGAGGCCCGTGCTGAGCAGATAGGTGTTCATCGCCGTACCGGCGAAGGTGGCCGCCCGCAACTCGCTCGAACCCGGCACGATGCCGGCGTCCTCGAACGCGAGCCAGGCGAGCTCCAGGATCTGGCGCTGCTGCGGATCGATGAGCTCGGCGTCGCGGGGGCTGTAACCGAAGAAGGCCGCGTCGAAGCGGCCCGGTGCTTCCAGCACCGGCGCGGCCTTGACGTAGTTTGGATCGGCTACCAGCGCGGGCGGCACGCCCGCGGCCAGCAGCTCGGCATCCGTGAAGGTCGAGACGCTCTCGCGCCCCGCCTCGAGGTTCGCCCAGAAGGCCTCGAGATCCGGCGCGCCGGGGAAGCGCCCCGCCAGCCCGACGATCGCGATGTCGAAGTCACTGACGTCCACGCGACTCAGTCGCCCCGACCACGCCGCGTCGGTCGCTGCGCCCGGCGGGCCGCACCACGCTCGCGACTTCCGGCGACGGCACCCGCCGAGTCGCCGTCCGCCGCCTTCGCGAGCCCGGCGATGGTGGGCGCCTCGAACACGTCGACGACGGACACCGACAGCGACAGCTTGCGCTGCACCTGCGCGACCATCTGCACCGCGCCGAGCGACGTCCCGCCCAGCGCGAAGAAGTCGTCGTCCACCCCGATGCCGTCGAGCCCGAGCAGATCCTCCCAGATCGCCGCCACGCCTTCCTCGCGCGCGTTCCGGGGAGCCACGTGGTCGACGTCGAGAGCGGGACGCGGGACGCGGGCTCGCGACTCGACCGCCTCGGCGATCAGGGCCGCACTCGAGAACTCCCGCGCGATGCGCTCGACATGGCTCGACGGCGCGGGGGGCAGCTGCGGACGCTTCGCCGCTCCCTCGGCGACCGCGTCGGAGGCGGCCACGAGACTCGCGGGCTCGTGCTCGAGTGCGCTCGCGTCCGACTGTCCGAGCAGCAGCACGGTGTCGTCGCCCTCGGTCTCGCGGGCGCCGGGCAACTGCGCGAGAAAGCGCCGTGCGGGCTCGTTCTTGGGTGTCGGGGAGTGTCGCAACCGAACCGCCGAAAGATTCCTCCCGCCCGCGAGCGCACCCAG
>JAUKWC010037487.1:0-14520 GCA_032356245.1 Endocladia muricata
CCACCCCGGGCACCGCCTCCTCCTTCGATGCCGCCTCCCGCACCACTGGCGTTTCATTAATCCGCACCCGCGACGGCGTCGCCTTCCCCACCACCACAGCCTCCCCATCATTCTCAATTTCGGCCGCCACCCTCGCCGCCCGCGTCCTCACATCATCCATAGGCGATACCGTCCCCCTCCGTCGCCGCCTCACCCCCGCTCTCCCACTTGCCCCACTGCTGCCCACACTTGCCCTTCCCCCACTGCCCACACTCCCTCCAATCGCCTCCATTTCCGGCGTCACTTCCCCCCGCGCCTCCGGCGTGACACTCGACGCCGCCGCCGCCGCCACCTCCTCCTCATCCACATCCACACTATATAAGAGCAGCACAGTCCGCACGGCCGGGCGCACGCATGCAAAAAACACCATGCCCGCGCCCTGCGTAAATGGGGCAATCACCCTGCCCACCGCCCAGTGTGACGCCACCACTCCCCCCCCAAACAACAGATGCGGCAACGCCATTGCCGCCAGACGCGACTTTGCCCGGACCCCACCCAGGATCAGGCGATACCTTCGGCGCACTCCGCGCACCGATCCGACCGTGAGCACGTGGGCGCGGCGCATAATGCCAAAGCGGCGCTCCAGTAACGAGAGAAGCATGGCAAGCAAGCCCGCGCCCGCCTCCAGGGCGAGCACCCGCGGGGGCTGGAGACAGAAAGCGGCCCAGAGACGGGTGAGAAGGTGGCGCAGGGTAGGAGAGAGGGCTCGATAGGCGTGCATGAAGAGGTGGAGCAAGGGGCGTATGAGGACAACGAGGAGACGAAGGAGGAGATGTGAGGCGTAGAGCGTGGCTCGGAGCGCGTCGCGGGCAAGGGGGAGCACGTCAGCAAGATAGGCCTTGGCTTGGCGACCAAGCAGCCGCCCAGCCTTGACGTACTCCATGGTGCACGCAAACAACGGACAGGCACACCGACAGATCGCCGGGGATCAGTTGGGTGCCACGAAGAGAATGCGCGCACGATGCCGACGGCGATGACACGGCGGCCCTCCTCTCTCCCGTTCGTGCGCGGCAGGCAGTTTGTATAAATTGCTGAGAGGACGCTAGTCCCGGGTGCGCAGCAGTGCAGCAGTGCAACGGTGCAGCGGTGCATTGCGTAGTCGCATTGGAGCGTTACGGACGATTTATTGCGAATTTAGCGTCTGCCATTTTGGCGCATTGTCCTTGTCCACCAGCACCGCCCGCACGCCCTCCTCAAAGTCCCACCCCGCCGCCAACACCGAATCCACCCGCAGTTCCCGATCCAGCGCCTCACGAACCCCCTCCTCTCTCGCTCCATATGCTTCGCGCATAGCCCAAAACGTCTCCCTCAACGCTGTCGGAGATCCCCCCCTCAGCACCTTCAACGCCCCCTCCCTCCACTCTCCCCCCGACTCCTCTACCGCCCTTACCACCTCCTCCACACTCCCCTTACTAAAACACGCATCAATCTCCCTCCTCATGCGCGAATGCGCATCTGCCAGCTCCGTTCGCGTCCCTTCCACCAGCCCCACCTCTCTCCCTAAAGCCTTCTCCGACCCCTCCTCCTTCCCCAGTCCCTCCCCCCTCCACCCCCGCACCACCGCCCCATCTGCCAGCCGCAACGCCAGCATATCCCCCGCAGAAATCCGCGCGCCCGTCATTGCCGCGTACATCCCCGTACACCCCGGCGCATTTGCGAAAAACCGCGTTGCCCCGCAGTCCGGGATGAGCCCGATGGACACCTCGGGCATGGCCATCTGCCCCGCCGGCGTCACCAACTTGACTGCGCACGCGTGGAACAGCCCCGCCCCGGCACCAAACGTGAGCCCATCCGCGACTGCAATGGTGACAATGCCCGAGCCGCGCAACGCAACAAGACGTGCGAGCAGGTCGTACTCGGTGGCAAGAGTATCCCGAGCGGCGGCAATGCGCGCCGCGGAGGCGACGGGGCCGGCGGCAAGGAGCTTTTCTCGGAGGGCGCGGACATCCCCGCCAGCGGAAAACGCGCGGCCGCGCCCAGTGAGGAGCAGGTAGGAGGGCGCCGGGAGGGAGTGCAGGTGGTCGAGGATGTTGTGAAGGGCGTGGAAGGTGGAGGGGAGGAGGGCATTGAGGAACTTCTCGCGCGCGATTTCAACGAGGTGCAACGAGGGCTTGGGTGTGGTGTGCAGGAGACCGCCAGCCTGCAGGAGGGCCCGGTTGAGCGCAGTCATCGAAAAGTAGGGGGCAGTGGGGAATGTGCATGCATCGCAAAAGCGATGCCAGGGCTTTACATGCGACGGGCGGAAAAAGTGCGCATGGAGCAGACTTTGAGAGAGCCGTGGCGAAGAAAGGGCAGAGGTGTGTGTCCTGACGCCAGTGAAAACTTGATTTGCGGAAGCCTTCGCAGCCAAGAAAACGGGCAATCCCGACTCTCAGAACTGGATGGGTGCAGGCAAATCTCATCTCCACCAGAAACCACGCATTGATTCTTGATCTGGTTCATCATGAAGCAGTACTACAGTACAGTAGACCAGAGGTCACTTTACAGTGTGCTGTAAGATCGAACCGGATGGGCGGGCACCAGATGGATCAAGCCCATAGAAATCATGGCGTGGAGAACCAACCAATCTATCCGCATCGCAACACTTGGAAAAACATTCGCAGACATAAATACCGCAATCACATTCGAACGCTTCAAGTTCAGTATGACCACGCTTCCCTCAAACAACTGTTCACCGGGCTTACGCATGATACCATATACTGTATCTCCACAGTGTCATTTCGAAACTATTTGGTTTTTTTCAGGAGAAATGCGCAGAACCAGGTCCAAATCATACACAACCCAGCAAACCTCAGCCCCCTACAAGCACTCCCCCACACCTTCTATGATCCAGTTTCGAAATCAATACACGTTTATCTTCAGATCAAAATACAGGCATGCTCAAGCAAACCTGAATTCGGTAGAGCCGATCCATACAGTATCTCCAACGGACAGCATACAGATCCAGAGAAGAATCGAATATTTCAAAGTAGTCATACCAAAACCAGCTTTTCATAAATTCCAAACCGTGCCAGCACACCAGAATCCACTCAACGCGTGGACTGAAGCACATTCCGACACCAATTTCACGCAGACCTCCAAATGGACTCACACCTTTCGTCGCGAAGTGCCTAGCTCAATGCGTCACACACACGGTCGACGTGCCTTATCAACCACCTCCAGTTGCCAGCACCTGTGCACAAGCAAACCCGCTGGCACCAGGGGCAGAAAATTCATTTTCGATTTCTTCCCCCACATTGCCGGGGGTTGCCATAATCGGAGACTGCGAGAAAAGAGGTGGCGGTGAGGGGGGAGCAGAGCGGATTGTGTCTGGTGAAACAAGGTTAACATGGCGGGCGCGACAATAACAGGTCTGTCGGCGCAGGGCGAGGGTGTCTTACAGTAGGAGGGACATCAGGTGTCAGACGAAATCTGGACAAGTTCAGAACTGAAACGCTTCTACCGGTACTTGATTTTCCTTGGCATGATAAGTGGGCAGCTAGCTGCTCGTCAATCCCCCCATCTAACAGACTTTCGCCTGTTCCGGTGACGCGGCACGACGCAATTGGAGACTCTCCACTGCGATTCCTGGAGCGTACATTTCGCCGTTCGGCCAACACTGGAGCAACATGCGCCGGTAATGTTACCGGGGCACATACTTCTTCCTTACAGCAGGCACCACGCCAGAAACGCCTCTGCGAGGGGCCAAGCTGGGTGTCGTACGTACCCCCACACCCACAGTATTCAAATAGCGCCATTTTCGCAGTTGGTGACGTGTGACGCACGGAACAACCGTCCATCCTGGTAACCTGCACTGCTTCGGATACGGGCACTGCTGCACTGACAATTTCGCATAGCGCTCCATCAAAATCCTTCAAAGATTCCTTCGTAGGCCTTCTCGAAGCAGTCTCGTAAATGCCGCCTGCATGCCCGCGGCGGCTTTATGTTTTGACGCCAGGTACTGTGGCACCACCGTAGTCTTCAGCAACAGCATCCGCTTCGGCACACTTACGGCGAAGTTCCATCCGAGCCAATTCCGTCGCCCGCGGCTCGGACTTGTCAACAGTTCTCACGACAGGTAGGCGACGAGCCGTCTTGGTCGTAGGCGACTTGCTTCGCGGTTTCTGCATAGTTTGGGCTGCACTTTTTTTTGCCAGATGCATCTGCTCCTCCGCACGAATCACATCTGCCGCAACCGCCAACCCCTCCACATCGAGCCAATACACAGCCCCCTTTCCGTGTCTGGTATAATCGCGCTGCACCCGTACGTGTAGAGGAGGCAGGTTGGCCAGGCTACACTGAATAGTCGGCAAAAAACATGTGCGAAGGTCAACATGCACAGAAAACTTCCCGTGCCGCTCGCGCTAGGCCGGACGCAATGGTTTGCGAAAGGCAGCCGCTTCGACGGTTGTTTGCGCGCACGATACGTTCACCAGCTTGGTAGTCATACGCGGCACATGGTCTGCAGAGCGCTTGAGAAGGGAGATCGTTGCAGATGTCAGGACCACCTTAGGCAAAGTGGCAATGCAAGCTTCGTCGGGCGGCCTATGAGATCCATCCACGAAGTCCCAGAGGCATTTACAGCGTGCGGGTGCTTCCTGGATGACTGCATTGCTGCGTAAGAAAAAAGACAAAAGGACAAGAGGTAAAGGGGCGGATGGCAGGAGTAGTAGGCTGTGGCTCAGGGAAGGTAAGTACAGCATTGTAGGCGGCGGTGGCATAGACCGACCGTGCAAGTGCCGCGCTCAGTGCACATGAGGTGAACTGCCCATACTTACACATTAGGCAATATGGAGTGCAACATTCTTGTCAAAATCGGGGATGCGGTTACCAGGCAAGCGTTTCTATTTTGATTTATTCTAGCTGCGGGCAGTACCCCAGCAGGTATGCGAGGAACTGCTGCCTGAGACATTGAGACAGGAAAGCACCACAGTCCTGCCAAGCTGAGCTACGAACATTACTCTTGTGACAAACGAAAATTCCGCGTGAAGTCCTGTTCGATTTCAGGCCCACATCTCGGGTATCGTCGCTTCTTTCAATGGCAAGCCCGTCATGAATGTATGTAGAGTCTTGGCAAAACTAGGCTCTCGCCAGTGCCTTTTCGTAGTTAACACGGCTGGTCTGCGTCTGGTTTATGATTTGGTTCCGAGAGAATCCCGTTTTCTTCTACGTCACTGAATCATTGGGGGGTTCCAGCAATGAGCAGCGTGGAAGTTTCAAGGTTTCCCGGTCGAAACGCGATAAAAAATCCTGTTTGTACTGTCTCCGAAAGCCATGTGGTCTTACGAGAGGGTTATGCCTTTCAGCGATGTCTAAATGTTCAATAAAAAACAATATGGACGAACAACTTCGCTACGAAGACAATGTGCATTTCAAGATGTCTGAAATTCAACCAGCAAACGATGCCACGGACGTCAACCCAAGTTTTACTTGAGAAATATTGCAACCGAAGAAACAATGTTGCTGCATGGCATGTGCAGACATAGAGCGGGAAAGTGGAAAGATATTCTAGCGTGATATCCGATCTATGCGAAGCAAACTGCCACAGACTTCAAGAACAAGTATCGCCAGGTTATAAATGCTAAAAAAACGTCAGAAATTGAGTCGGAAATCGAGAAATTGTTCTTCTACAAACGATGTTTTCAAATAGCACCGGACAGAAATCCATGAGGGTCATACACAGCACCGGTCTTTTTCTTCCAGTTTGGGAAGTTGTCTGAAGTCCACCCGTCCGCAAGATTGGGGCTATGCTGATCGACAGCTCAGCCTCGTCGGATTATTGAAAAGTTCGTACTGGAGTTCCAAAATAATCACTAGTTTCAGGACTGAGGCTCAATCGAGAATTTTGCGAACTGACTATAATCCCGCCTCACCCTTCGACTTAACTCTTTGAAATTGCAAGTGACAGCATACTTTTTACGCCCAGCAGCGTAATTCAGTATGTTGTGATCTTATACGAGTTGTGCAACGCTGTGCTTCAATAGGTACGAGGAACCTGGCTCTTGTTACATCATACGATATTCAGGTCACGACATTAAGCGTGTTTGTAATGGAGTAACTTTTTTCGAGTGATGATCAACGACTTTCTTGATGCTCACCACCTGCAACTTGCGTTGTTTTGAAATTGTTCCATACGGCACATTTTTTCTTCAGTTGACCTCATCAGGTGCTGGGCTAGGTGATACTGTCTTCAAGAACACTTCCGCAAAAGGGCTTATTCTAGATAGCTTCCCATCCAAGTGAAGAAAAATTGTGCCATCCACTTTGGACAGAGCAATCGACTCCTGCATGTTGCGATTTTTACGAGAAATTCTTCGACCTGATGGAACATGAGTACGGTAGGATAGCCATGCTGAATAGCACAATATTAAAATCCAGCACACTGTACATACTTTACAGTTCTGGCGTTCGAGAGTACAGTACAGTACAAAGTGCAGATAGAAGGTTACTGTGCGTACAGTATCCGTCAAAACCATCTGTGCAGGATTACTGTTGACTCGTGTGAGGACCAGACTGTCCGCAGTCGGGTCTGCAGTTCCAGCAACTACAGTATGGCTGTTTGCACGACGTAGGCGATGGAACTTCTTTCTTGAAGGAGGCGGAGCGGTGAAAAAGTCGACACTGCCAATCAAGCCAGATGAACTCCAAAACTCGACATGGCTCGCTGCAGCGAGCTGCTCAACCGGTCTCATGATAGGTGAAACTAGTATTTACGCTTCGGTCAGTCTCCCGAAAACTACCGAAGTCCCCAGGTGAAGATTGAATCGGCCTATGTGATGGCCGTTTGGACTTGCTTCTGTTTGTCATCATCGAATGGAGTTTCCAGAAAAGAGAATAGAGCAGACTGCAACCATGCTCGCACAGGAACCATTCTGCTTTGTGGGGCGCCAGTTGGAATCACTCGGTACTTGCTCGAAATTCGCAATCTCGACATTAACTCAAGAATCGCGATTTTTGCCTCCTCAACCACGACACAGTTGAAACCTTGAACTTTTTCTTCAAATTGAGTTTCCGAGAGCTCGAGAATAGTATGCATACACCAGGCATTCCCGCCTGATTCAACCTGTAGATGAGTGAGCATTCCAAATGCGTAGTAAGTTGAGAGACGGCGTCTACGAGCGGATTTGACAGAAAGATCTAAACCTAGTCGACGCAGCAATATCAGAATCAACTGGTTGTGTTTTACCGAGTCCCTGCTTGACGTTTGCTGTCGAAACGTCATGTGTCGAAGTATGCGCGCCTGTTCTACGGCGGATTCTTCGACGTTTGCACCTCCTCCAGATTCAATTTCTCCACTTGTAACCCGGTCGTTCGGACAGTCGGATTGCGACTCAATGTCTTTGCGTTCCTCATGCCGAGTTGCACAGTCCTTTGGCCCTGCTGATATTGGTTCAGAGTGAGATTGTTTGGCAGTGTGGAATGACGCTAGCTTCGCAATGCGACGAGAGAGCCAAGCGGAGCTCAGTTTGTCGCCACTGTAGTAGCCATCCCATGAAGCCAATGCAAATTCCAATTCAGTAGGCAAGAGGGACCCCATCTGTGCAATTGCGGCCCCCGCCTCTCCCGGGCGGCGTTCCTCTTGGACTACATGTGTCCCAATATCAGCATGCGATGGCACCTGCCAGATGACATTCATTGAATGCGGCCGCGTGATGCCCGGGAACCCCGCCCAGGCATAAGAAAGAGCTATTCGCACCATCGAGTACACTGAGCGCGTACTCCAGTAAACGAAGTACTGAATTACGGTGCCGACGACTGATAGCGACACGACGCCGCACAGTAAACCCGCCGACGCGACAATCAAAATGACGGCACCTAGCGGGGCGAAGAACAGTGAAGTCCAGTACAAACAAGCGAGCCTTGTCATCGAGTTGCGCACTGACATCGCCCCTCGATACGCTGCGTACACAATCCATGCAACTGCTCCAGGCACTGCCACCAGTATTCCTCCTATTGCATACACGGCGATTCGACCCATCTTCTCGAAATGCTGCATAACATCCTCCACCTTTACCAGGGCGTTTAAATCTTCCCATACATCCTCCTCAGATGCTGCAAGCTCATCATCCCTTGGGTTCCCTCCTGACGGCACAACCGTTATCCCGCTTCCCAACGTAACAATACCCTCCATTGCAGCTCCCCGCGCCAAAAGTCTCCTTGCTTGCACAGAGCCTTGGGTCCATGTCATCATGTTCAGAAGCGCCCATGCAACTCGCTTTGCCCAGTCCACCACAAGATCTGCGCGAACGACAAACGGGATGAGAATGCCTATGACGCGGTCAAAGCCCTCCAAGCCGCCGCCGACCTGGTTGTAGATGAGCGTCGCGAGGCGAATGACGGCCCCAGCTGCCACGAGCCAGGCAATGGCTGTTAGCCACAGAGTTGCGTTGCGCACAAAGATGTGTGGGTGCTGCATAGCGCGCAGAAACTTCTCAGTGCCTAGAGAGTAGATGACGCCCACAACGGCGCCTAGCGCGAGGTAGAGGACGGTTTGGTTGGGGGTTTCCAAGCGGTCCTGCCGACTCACCGCTAAAGCGGCGGATGCCGCAGTGGCGGCGGCCGCAGCAGCCATGTTGCAAGTTAGGGCATGGACGGCTTTGAAGAGGCTCTTGCTCGACAGAAGCGCGGTAAAACGGCGGAATTTATCAGCTTGCAAGTATGGCGGGGGGGGGGACACGCCACGCGACTTCAAGGGAGCTTACGAAACGAGCGATGTGAGGACTTTGAAGGCAACTGGTAATTCGGGGTTTAACACCACGTCTGCCAGTTGTACTCCTCGTACCGGCGTTGATTCGAACTAGCAATCCAATAGAGGGTGCGTATGTGAGGGGAGTGGGGTTGCCTTCTTGCGGCTAGATACACAGGTGCAACATTTGTAAACAGGCGATTGTGATATACTGCTGAAGTGTGCTGTCTCGAGCCCCTGTGCATATCGCCTATTCGTTTAAACTCTAGACAACCATTGCTGGCGCGGCATTGCCACACAACGCACGTAAAAACGCGCCGTACTACGTGTGTGTGTCACATCTCAAAACGAGGGGCACCAGATTCTGTTTCCATTCCCTGAGCTCAAGACACGCCACTGGCTGTGAATCGCACTGCCGAAGAGGCTCCATAGGACATGAGCGACGGTGGAAAGTTTGCATATGCGCTGCGCCGCCCAGAGAGGATCCGTAGACATATTGAGAACGCATGAATAGCGGGGCGCATGAGTGCCAGAGATAGAGAATCTCCAAAAAGGCAAGCATGCATGCAAGTAGGATGACCGGGGCGGCGCAGCTAGGACAGGAAGCCTGCATGCTGGACGTCGAACATGCCAGTGGAGTTCAGTGGCAAGTTGAAGAGTATCGATATGATGAGATAGTTGTTGGACGAAAGGGATCCAAATGGTATATCAAAGCAACCCCTACTACAACCGATCCAGCTTAGGCGATAGGCAGATGTCTACCGAGCCTGATTCTCGAAATTGTGACGCAACATCCAGATTCATGCTGAACCGGATTACACTATTTATTCTTCGCTTGTCGAAACAATTGCCCGTAAGGCGAGATTCTCTTTTTGATTCACTGTGCTTGCTACTTTGGAATTCCCTGATGACAGCATGCATTCGTGGAGATACGATTTGTATCCGCCGCCGCCCCTTCCCCCCCCCTCCCCCCCCCCCGGTAATATCTGGATTCCTTTTAAAGCATCAAGAAAAGACAAATAGATGAGTTCTCTCTGTAACCTTCTGACTAACAATGTTCTTCTGCAATTCCACATGTCCTCTTCATTGTTTGCGTTCCGCAATGATCTCTGTTTTAGTTTGTATCGAACACGTTTCATAAAGCCCCGGGAACAAGGTGAGCCCGTACATTCCGTTCCTTTTGGAGTCGTCGTCACGAATCAGGCAGAAGAACATCTGAATTCCAAATGTTTATGAGAATCAGAGGGGCTGAGCATCGGTAATCATGAGTAGTGCGTGGAGACGCTTCGGGTGCCGGGCCAAAGCAACGGACAACACTGTCAGCTCCGATTGGAATACAGAACCGTTTTTGAGACAGGAGCTGACAGTACCGGAGAGATCAAGCGTTCTTACAGAGAGGAAACATAACCCCCAGCATCACTATAAAAAACCCCAAGTGGAAATCATCGCCAATTACAGCACTGGAATATGGTGCATCTGGATCTGCAGATCAATGTGCTTGTGGCGAAGTGTCTTGTGAGGGAGGGTTGTACAAGACTGCGACTTACAGTGTATCAAAACTCAGTCAACATCCGCAAACGTTTCAAAAATACCCCATTGCCTCGGACAATGTCCCTGCAACCTGCCAACCTTTGAGCGCCAAGCGGAGACGTCCCATTTCCAAGGCGGCGCCTTTGGGGTCGTTATTCAGTACTGTAGCACGCTTTCCGTTGGCACCTGCTCACCGCACGTTAGTGGTCAACCGCCCTCACAAAATTTTGACTCCGCCTCACCGCCAATGTCTTTGCTAGTCTCCTTTTTTTAGTGTGCACGTGAGTAAAACGCCCGGCGCCCGACCCCGACAACCGCAATAGGAGGTGAGCATCTTCGTCAGCTTCTGGCAGAATCTGGAACTCAGTCTTGCGCTGCTGCTTCTCACGCAGCCGTCTTCGCGCAGCGGTTCACTCTTTGAGATTCGTGTCGGAACAGCGATCGACTTGTTTATCTCACCAACATTTCGTTGCTTCATTCTTCCCCTCCTCAGACCCCCTTTTCTGCCCCTGTTCCTGCATCCACACGGCCGCCGCCAACTTCGCCAACTTCGCCATCTTCCCCAACTCGCCTCTTCCCCAACCAACCCTATCACCCACTCATAATGGCAGCATTTGCATTGCCTACCTCGTTACCCCTGCGTCCCTCAACCCGCCTTCCCCAAGCCCCCGCTTCCGCCCGCCCCACCCATCCCAGCATGAACTTCATGCACCTCCCCCCCACCAAACGTGCGCTGGCCCCCTCCTCTCCCCCGCCCTCCCAGCTCAAAGAACGCTCTCTCCTCACCCTGCGCGGCCTAAGCGACCTCGGCTCTGCCGCCGTGCTCCACGAGCTCTGCACACGCCTCCTCCTCGGCGCCACCGCCGTAGGCGTCTCCAGCACCTCGTGCGCCGCGCTGGCCGATTCCCAACTCCTTCTGGGCAGTCTCATGGGCGTGTGGACGGCAGCCGCCTTTTCCGAGCGTCTGCGCACTCACACCAAGGCACTCATCGCCGAAAGCTCCGACCTCCCGCGCACCTGGGACTCGGCGCTCGTGTACCGACCCGCGCTCGACCCGGACGAGGCCGTTGCCGCCGTCGCCTGGCTCGCCGCCTTTGACGAAATGGAAGGGCCCGCCGCGGCGTCTATGCTGCGCTCGCTGGCGGGCGCGGAGAACGGGTCGATGAGGCTGGCGTTGGCGAGCGGACTGGCGCAGTTTCCAACGCGGTCGAATGTGGCGTTGGCGGTACTAAGGGCACTTGTGGAGGATGAGGAAACGGAGGTGGCGGAGGCGGCGCGAGCGACGTTGCAGGTGTATGAAGAGGCCGGGGTGGTGACAGAAAGAGGGGGCAGGGAGGGAGCAGACGCAAAGGCGATGACGACGACGGAGGAGAGTATGGCCGTGGTGCTGGACCGTGTGCTGGAGGAGAGCTTTGGGGACGCAGAGGGGAGACAAAGGGGGAAGGGGCTCGAGCAGCAGGAGAAATCGGTGAGGAAAGGGACGATGTTGGATGCGGTGGCGGAGCGGGTGGAGTACATGGGGAGTGTGGCCTTGTCGCGTCCCGACTTACGCAAGCTTGGGACATTGCAGGAGGCAGAGGGGGACAAGCGGAAGGAGATGAGGGATGGGGGGATGGTGAAGAAGGTGGATGTGCCGCTGTTGGAAGGGCTGCGCAAGTCGGAGGTGCATGGGTTGTCGGCGCTGGCGTTGTTGCCAGCAGGGTACGAGATGGTGGCGATGATGGACGGGGTGGACCTGCCGTTGAGGTTTGTGGGGCTCGGGTGGCTGCTGTCTGTGGGAGGGTTGGTGGCATACCCGCAAAGCGCAGATCTGTGGAGACGGTTGAAGCGAACTCTGGATGAGGTGAACGTGGTGCCGTGAGATGGCGGGCATGGGACTTATTGGTACTGAGAGGACATGTATCAGGCGAGGGAGTGGGGACGGATTGGAATCTCGACGCGGAAGTCGAGTGGTTGTGATGGTGGTGTTGACGCTGGGCGGCAAAGGAGGCGTGGTGTCGGGGTGATGCGGAGCGAGACGCGTGATGTGGGGGCTAGCTGACTTGCTGGCTTGCTGTTACGCCTCTTTGTCAAAAGAGGAAAAAGCACAGTCGAGGGCCGTTGGTTCGGAAAGAACGGATCATGTGCGCAATTCCAGTCGGACATGTTGTGCTGTCCGCTTGCGACGCTCTGGAACGAGCACCATGCGAGTCGTCCGTCCAATGCAACCACCTGCCTGGACTCGGGGGCGATGAGTGGAAAGGGGGCGCAAGTTTGTCTGCTGGTGCTGTATCTTTTGCGGGGAGTTGTGTGTGGTGAGTCCACTCACACAGACGCGCACGGGCGCAACGCGCGCAGAGTGCAGAAGCGTTTCCTGCTCGGATTTTGGTGGCCATGCAAACATATTGTACAGTATACTGTATACATCGTAGTATTTCCCAATGCCATAGGCAGAATGTGTTTTTACCAAAACTCAAAAAAACCGATGTGCCCATGTCTGTCTCGACACATAAACCTGTTACACAAAAATCACAATAAAAGCAAACGCGTCAAACAAAGACGGTGAAGGGCGCGTGCCGCGTACGTACACTAAAGACTACAAAATTCAATGCCATATCATATTCCCCTACCCCCCCCCCCACCCCAGCAGAGCACGTCACAGCCCCCGCTCGTCAAGGTTCGACCCAAGATCCTAGCTTGTAAGGATTGGTCCATCCTTTTTCCAGTTTCCCTCCGCTTTCAAAACATCAGAAATCTACCCAAAGGCCGACGCATGCTCTTCCCACCCAAAAGACCTATGCGCTGCAACAGAAGCACGGAGTCCCAAGTCTCTCTTTCTCATAGACTCAGTACAACACTGTTTGCACAGGGCGCATTGCGGCACGCAATGCGTGAGGGACAAAAGAGTGCTCCTCCTCACAACACACAGAAATAAAAAAATAAAAAAACAAAACACAAGGCACAGTCTCTGCGGGGGGTGCCTCACCTGAAATGGAGAGAGATACAAAGGATGAACGGACAGACATGACTCGGTGGGGGGGAATTCACAGTTTCAGTTTCTTCCCCTCTGCTTGTTTGGTGAATAGGGCGGGGACGTGTCGCAAACCCTATGCGACGTGTCCCTGCTCGACGGCCCCCGGCGGGTGCGCACATGCGAGCCGATCGGAAACTCCTCCTGGCGGCCGTGCGCGTCAAAGATGACCGGTCGGCATTTCGGGTCCTCCAACAACAAACTCGAGTTTTGAAAGTGGGCAATTAACTGCTGTCTCCCCTGTAGACGCGCAAACGTGATCTGGCACACCTTTTCCGAGTTGAAGCGCCCCCACTTCTTCCCGTGAAACTGCTGATAGAACGGCTCGATGAAGCGCGGTTGTGTAAAGTTAATGAAAGCATAACCGACATTGCACTTGTTCTTAAAGTCGATCGGCAGGTAGATAAAGTCAAAGTGCCCGCGATGCCCTTCCTCCAGCGTGCTCAGCAGCATCTTTTGGTTATACTTGTTTGGAATGTTGCGGATCATCAACGCCGTGCGCGTCTCTTCCCCTAGACGCACCTTGCGGATATCCAGCGCATATTTCGGGTTTCCCTGCTGCCCGCTCCCCAAGCAACCCCGGTTACCCCCTGCCCCATGCGCACCCCCGCCGCCACCCTGACTCCCTTTTACTCCCCCAGCTCCCTGCTGCGGTTGCTGCTGCTGCGGTTGCTGCGGTTGCTGCGGTTGCTGCTGCTGCTGCGGTTGCTGCTGCTTGCTTCCGTATCCACGCTCCACACCCACCACGCCACCCACCCTTGCACCAAAATGACCGGCAGACTTGCGCAAACCCTGACTAGCGATAGTCTGCCCTATGTGCTCAGCCCCTTTCCCCGCTCCTCCCTCCTCTCCAAACATCCCCTTGCCCTCCCCTCCTCCTCCTCCTCCCCATCCGTCAGTCCTGCGCGAGGACACATACGGCATGCGTGGCGACTGTGCCAGCGGCGACATCCCGTTGCGCCCGTCTTCCGACGTCGGTGAGTGGTACAGTGCCTGGATATACGAGTCTGCCGCATATCTTGCGCCCACACCCTTGTGCGGCACCTCGGTCATAGCCTGCTTATTCAGCTGCGACACATGACTCATATACAACTGATGCAAATTGTTGGCACGTCGACCCGTCCCTTCGCTGCCCCTGCCCCTGTCCTGCCCTGTAGCCTCGTAACTCGTATGCAACTCGCCAAAATCACGCTCATCCCCGACCTGATGATGCCCCACCCCTCCCTGCCCTGCCCGCCCACCCCCCTCATAACTGGCCGACCCCACCAGACTCCCA
>JAUKWC010037498.1:0-32020 GCA_032356245.1 Endocladia muricata
GCCTACACGTCGACGTCTCCGCCTCCGAATAAGGCAGTCACCCGAACGGAATCTACACAAATGCAGGATTCTGCGGCATGCTCCAGCCCAATGCTGCAAGACCGTGAACATGGTCTTGCCATTTATTGCAGGAATCATAGACCGCTTCTACGATGAATCTGACTCCGCGCCTCTCGCATCAGTTTGCGCTCAGCTCGCAGACATTCTAGTGCTCAGGTCGAGGCAGAGACTAGAGTAGGATTGGAGCTTCACCGAGGTTCACAACCTAGATGACTGTGTAAATAAGTTTAAAGCCTCCGTGCTCCACATCTTTGGGGACCACCACCCCACCAGGTTCAAGACCCTCAAGTTTCATCTCCTCACCCTGGTTGCAGATGACATCCGCAACTTTGGAGGCCTACGACATCTAGATGCCGGTGTTTGCGAATACACACACGCAAGGCATTCAAGCAAGAGTACCCCCGCACCTCCAACTGAAGGACAACAGCCGTGGATGAAACCGTCTGCCGAATCCTGCACTCCCAACATCTTCCTGGCGTTCGAACTCAAGTCGTCCGTGTCGCACAATCGCGTCGCCTCACAACCCCTCACAGGAATGTTAACCACAGGCACGAGGCGCGTCTTGTTAGGAGATTCTTCAGAGTTTATCTCCGCGAACTCGCTCACTTGAGAACCCTCCCCACACCGCTTCTCCGAAACGGAGAAGGCCGCCTCACCGCCGCGATGCTCCAATGACTACGCGGAGAAGCTCCCGACATCTGCATCGATCTTCTCGTCGAGCTTTGTGGCCAAAGAACCGCTATGCTCCTGGACCTTGTCTGCGCCGGGCTTCTCCACCAACACTTGTTCCACATATGTGACGCTCTCCAAATTACTATCGTCAGAAATGGTCACGTTCTCGGCGGCTTTTCGGTTCTTTCAACGACTGTGATCCCAAACTGAATTTAATTAGACTCGAACGGACGCGAAAACATATCATTCAGCGCGTTCATGCAAATAGCGACTTCGGTCCGACGAAAAGGTAACAATTCAGCATCGTGCATCTAGCTGCTGACGACGGTGAACACAAAAACACTGTATAGGGAGCCCAAGTGCTGTCCCTCTTCCGTATGTATGGCTGTGAGGCACTGCTGCCTACCGAGAATGCCTTCGTTCGGTACATGGAATGTATTCTGCCAATCGACGCTATTGATGAAACTCCGCAATGTGTTTGCTTACGCTGGTGTTTAAGTGAGAATGCAGCTCGCACAGAAAACTCTGTCCCGCTCCTATAAATGCGTCGACGAGGGCGTTAAGCTACCTCTTCTCCGTGTTTCGGCATGTGCAAGGCCACTGCTATCATTAGGAAAGCGCACGTGGTGCGGTAAATTTTCGACATCCCTTCTTTCACTCTTCAGCTCCACTGGCTCTACCATCTCCTTGACACAAATAGGCTCTACAGAGACCCTGATGCACGTCCCATCCTACCTGAACCCTCCCCCCCGGGCAGACACGTCACTTTCTCTGCACGACAGTTACACACACGACAATACCATGATCTGTTTAGTGACCTCACAACAAACAGGAACGGTTTTCGTCCTTCTCTCTCTTCTGTGCGTCGATAGCTCCTCGTCCTCTGCTCCAACAAAAGCGCGTGGGGAAGAATCCGGAGTTATGGGCGGAATCCGTAACAGGCCAGACGCGCCATCGCCAAGTTCATACGGTCCCTCGCTTGAGTCTGGACGTGCAATGTAGCAATCGACAACACTGCCAGGCATACTGCAAATATTGTCCGAAAACCACGCCTTCTGTACCGCCACATTAAATTTGTACTCTGAACCCACCTTCACGACGTTTATGGTCACTCCAGGGGCGCCTGCTGAGATATTCTAACCATCCTCTTCACGAGATCACTGCATCCTCTCATTCACCGACTCACTTAACGCCCCGTCCACAGTAGAACCATACCGGAACATCCCTTGCAGGACTATCTGGCAAAAGACGCGGCAAATGCCGCATAGTATCTGCGCGGTTGGCAAGGGCACGTACTTGGAAAACGTTGGGCTACAAGTGCGTTCGCGCTGGCCGCCACGGCCCTCAGTATGCCACAGACAGGATACCATTGTTGCCATCCAGGCGTGCGATTTGTACGATGTACCCGTACGCGGACTTCCCATCGTGTTGAGCATGGTACGCTCGGAACTCATAGAAGACATATCTCCTCCAAGAGTTTGCAAAAAGTGTGTCAACCTCTTCAGGATCACACACCTCCTTCGGTACTGAGTACTCACTGTTTGCTAGGACCATGCCGTTGATGGGTCGCCACCTTGAGAAGAATGAAGTCCCTTCCTCACCTTCTGTGCTCATCAGCCTGAATCGCGCTTGAAGTGCCTCAGATGACCGCTTAGTCCGCTTACTGTCCGATACAAACGTGGTCTTCCGCGACATCAGAGAGAAATACGCAAGGCGTTGGAATAGCTTTTCGCTAGCGGTTTCCTTCCGTGCGCTCATCACGCTCGAGACTTTCTGACTTATCCCTGCACATAGAGCACGGTCTGTTGAAACATCCTCCTCGCACTCGCGGCAGAACTCGATGTCCAAAACCAAGGATGACGAGTTCCCGGTCCTAATCTCTGCACGCACCATTCCAAGAAAAGCCCTCGCCTCATCGTAGTAGGAACGCGTATAGTACTCCTCACTATTGGCTAGAACCCTCTCTAGAATCGGCACGAAACCCTCCCGGCCGTCTGCCGAAAGTTCCCACGCCACCCACGGCTCACTGCGACCAGCCCAGTTCCGAAATAGAGCAGATCTTGTTGGGTCCAGCTCAGCAGTCTCGCGGTGGCACCATTGCAGAATCTGTTACTCCAGAGTGTTGGCAAAATCTACGTGCTTTGACCCCACTTGTTTCCGAAGCTTGCGACTCGGACCAGGTCCAGTACCGGCACGCGATGTGGCCTGTGGCGTGCCGCCGGATATCTGGCGAGCCTCACGTAGGCTCTCGTTCTCCTGCTTTACATCCTTCAACTCCGCTTGTACTGGCAGCAACTCGGGAAGTGTTGCCTTAGTCATCATCCGCAGCTCAAGAAGCTCTTGATCGGCCTCCCGTATCTTGCCCTTGTAGTCGCTGACTCCTGGGTTCAGGGCAGCAATGTCTTGCTCCTGGGCCCTGAACTTGTTCGTCTGCTCGGCAAGCATTGTTTGTAGCTCCTCCATCTGCTCACGCAAGACTGCTTGTGAGCGAGCTACAGCGGAAGTCTCAACCTTTGTCCGGGACGGCATGTGCCAGGATGGAGACCGAGAGGGTCCTACCATCAATGCCCCAGGAGGACATAGTGTGGCACGATGAGTTTGCCGTGCTCCGCGGCGGATGTGCGACCGCACAGCGCCGTGAATGCCGGGCGTGCGGACGCGCGGAGCAGATGCAACTCCGGCCTAGGCGGTGAAGCTGGCTGTGCTCGAGCTGCAATCAAATTGAATAGACGCACGAAAAGCAAGCATCTGGTTGGCAGCGCGTTCCAGCGGAACTGCCAGTAGTACGGTAGCATCGTGAGTCGCCAGAGCAGTGGACCCGTCTGCTTGTTCACCTTCTGGACCAAACAGAGACGGCGCCGGCGTTGTCTCAGGCTGCCCAACCACCGTTAACTTGGCTGCCAGGTGCCGTAGAGTTGCATTAACCTCGCGGCTATGTGCAGTCACAGCGACAGGTGCAGCCGGGGCATCGTGCTCCCCCTTTCGCTGCTCCAGGTTGCTATTGCGAGACCGTTGCATCGGAACAGCCCTTCTCGTCCTTCTGGCCGGCGGAGCCATCGATGTCGAGCTGCGCCAAAGGCAGGACAGGAGAGGTGGGGGCTTGGTGAGTAGAACAAATTCGAAAACTACGTCGAATTCGTTGTGAACTGAGGAGCACAAGTCCCAGCTAGCAGCTACTGCTGGTGGTTGGGCGCTTCTGAAGTCATGCACACGTGGAGACTGCCTCGGGACAATATAAATATCATAAGCATCAACGGCAGGACTGAAAGAATGGGCTGAGGGCCTGCACACGGGCAGTCCAGAAAGTAACGAAAACTCAGACTTGGGTGATGTCACTAATCACAGCGGCTGAGATCTGCACATGCCAAACTACATCGGCAGGTGGATGTTGTTTTTCAGACTGAATTTCGCACATCAATTTACTCATATGTTTTCACATTTGCAGATCTCAGCCCCTGTCACTAATGACACCCGTAAGCCCCCTAGATATTCTACTTACTTTTCCAAGTTTCGTGAGTGGGGCACCATTGTTTGTAACTGCTGTTACGGAACAGAAACATGAGCTTGTGTGTGCATATCGCGTTCCTGGCCGCTATCCTCCCTGTCCGCAGTCCAAATGACACACACCTACTCCCACGGCACGGCGTCTCATACCCCCGTGATACCGATATATCAACGCGGTCTATCCTGCATTCCTTACGTCGTCTACTTCTATACTCCGTATACCTTTATTCACGTGGTTTTCCTTGCTTCCCTCGCGACGATCTGCTCGTCCCTCCTGGGAGCCTCATCAGTCCTGGGCTTCTGTCTCTCTTTCGTTCCTCACCGCCCTGTAACTATGCGGCCGACTGGACCCAGCCGGGCCGAGACAGCCGGCTTGCGCTTTCCCGCCTTTATTGCCGCTCTCTCCTCATCCGAGATAAATGCGAAACCTGAACTCATGAACTTCCACATGGTGGCCTTCTTGCACCTTTTCATCGCAGCAAACAACGAGGCCTCGATGGCTAACGAGGAAACCGCCGCATTGCGGAGCAAGTAGCGCAAGCCTGGCAGCGACCTCCGCACTTCTATCGAGAGCGACGACTCGGTTTCTCCCCAGCTGGCCAGCGAGCCAATGAAGCGGTTCGTGCGCGCAGCGCTGCCAATCTTATTGCTGACCCGAATGGGCGAAAGGACTGGAGAGATCGCGGGTGCTGCCCTAGTCAAGAAGAACTGTGGGCGGCCCCTTGCTCTTGGCACCAGGTGCATTCCCGCGACAGTCAGCAAGGTTCGCGAAGTAGATCTGCGAGGAACCTTTTTTTGCTGGCCGCCCCAGAACCTTTGAGGTTTTCAGGTTCTTTCACGCGATCAACATATGCCACTAAAGGCGCGAAAGCAAATATGTATCTGCTCTGAAGAATATAAATCAAAGCGGAAAATCTTATTGCGTTTGCTGTGCACCTGCTAACTTGGGCATGGACGAAGATGGCGAAGTCAGTGGGAGTTTTGGAATGCCGGGCGTTAGTCGGACCCTGCCTTCTGTTTTGTCCCCGCGTTTAGCACTTTGTGGCTTCGAAGTCACGCGCTGATGGCTTTGCCCGCATCACGCCGGAGACCATGCTGCAAGGGAGTCGGGTAGCAAGAGTCGAGGAGAGTTCGAGCAGTATGGTAGCTCGGGACCCAAGTGTGAATGAAGACGCGGCAATGCAGTCGGTCACCAGTCTGTTCCTCTTGAGCTTGGAAGCCACGCTTAGAAAGAAAACTTTGTACGATGCAAAGGCCGCAGCAATTGGCCATATTTGGACGGCTTTGAGTCTCGCGATGACCACTTGCAGATGTTGTTTGCCGACTAGAGCAGGGATTCCAAGGAGGCGTTGGGGCTTCAGCGTGAAGTGCGTGAAGATGATGGTGCCTGTTCAGACGTTCTCAAGGTGGACTTGGAGCTCCCGGATGCGGATTTGGAAGACACAAGACTGCATTGTCGTCGGCGGATGACACTGTCGAGGACCATGCACAGCGCGGGACTATCCGCGCAGCCTCCTCTTCCTTTGTCCTCCTGGCTGAAAGAGGAGATGGACCTGGACCTGCAGGGTAGCGATAACGAAGTGGGGGATGTTGTGCAACAAAGTCGTACGAAGGAAGCTAGTGACGCTTTCCGGACCACTCTCAACCTGTTGGTGGCTGAGCCGAAAGACCCCCTTCGGGAAGCACAAGAACCAGTAAACCGCTTCGGCCCGTCTCCACCGCCGCAGGTGGTGTCGAAGGGGTCGCTCCGCGGGGAGTATCCATCGAACGACCTTCCTGAGGAGTTGCTCGGCGTGCTGAAGTTGGACTTCCTTGTCCACAACTGCACTTTCCATGACCTCCTCAATCATCACGTTCACGACTCAGGTGAGTGCCTGGAGGGTAATGTTCGGCTGCTGTTAACGGACCCTCCGTTCACCACCAGAAGCGAGCCGGGCGCGCACAACTCTGCCGATGATGTCTTTACCCAAAAGGACATGGAGGCCTCGATCCCAATACTCGACGCACTGGTTGCTACAAACGGCAACGGAATCATTTTCTGTGGTGGTCTCCGATTCGGCATGTGGCGTTCGGGCCTCAAACGTTACAGCCGAGTTGTCTACGATGATGTGAATGAAGGGGCCAGCGTGTCGAGGGGGAGGCAGCAAAAGGACTTCATGTCTAACGTGGAGGACCAGCCGATGGTCCACGTCTGAGCTCGACGTCGTTACAGGAAAGCCACGTTCATAGAAGGGTGTGGCCACGCCTCAGTCACGTCATGGGCTATTCACTTTTGGCGGAGGACTGTGCCTCCTAAAGTGCTGTTCACCCTGGTATTCTACCAAAGCAACGGGTGTATGCAGTCTTCACACGCAGCATGGACGAACCATATGTAGGGAATCCGGTGGTTGGAGTCCGCAGAGGTGATCGCAAGAGCTGACGAAGGTAGTTGCGTGAAGATGCTTCGACTTGAGCAGAAGAGCATCAAGCATATGAGCGACCTGGTGTTGCAGCAAGTGACGCCGGGGGACCTTGTGGTGGGCCTGTTCACTGGTAGTCGCGCGACTGCAGAAGCATGGCTAGGGCTTCCGAGACATTGCCGTTTCGTGGGGTGCTAGAGGGACAACAACTGCGTCATTCAAGCCTTGCCCAGCTTGTTCAAGGCGTTTTGAGAAAGCGTTCTGAGCACCGCGTGCGACATCCGTGACTCTCCGCGGGTTGTAGAGCCTGCGACAATGTACTTAGCCGGCGTGAAACGGAATAAGTGTTCCAGGAGGGGGAGCAACCCTGCAGATGCTCTTGCTCGGTGTCCCCGGTATCGATGTCTATCGGACTATAAAGTCTGGTCTATTGCGAACTTCGGGGGGATCCAACGCTTTCCCTGCGCCACTGACGGGCGTCAGTCGACAAGCAGCTGGCGACTTACCATGCCCTACTGGACACACACGCCCCGCGAACATTACGTGGAGTGGAAGCTATGGCGAGGTGTTTGCGTCCTTCGACGGTGAAGTACGAAGGTAGGTGGTCGGGTTTTTTGCGGACCGGGTCTTCGTGAAAGGAGCGACAATCCTCCCCTTCTATAGGATGCTACTGGACACAGACTTGCTTGAGCGACCGCGGGAGAAGACGAAGATCTGGGTAGTTGGAATTTTGTGGGTAGACAAAGACCGTTTCGACCAGGTAGCCCTTCTTGTCAAAAAGCGGGCAGAGTCCCGTGAAGGTCCGAGGCATAAGGTGTACATTATTGCGGCACCGTTTTTTGTGGCCGGGCTTGTGAGTGACGCCCGGTACTTGCCTGTGGATGACGAGGAGCGAAATAGAGGTACCTTTAGAGCGCGAGTGATAAACGTGGAGTTCTACGAGGATCGAGGATAATTTTTGCAGAGAGCTCTACGTTCAGTGAGCACCGTCACGATCCGTGCGACGCGTAATATTCTAAATGGCGAGGAGCTCTTACCAAACCATGCGGATAAGTTCCGCTTCTGAGTACTTGGTAGGAACTTCCAAATTTCACGCAAGTAAACAGACTTAAACACTGCATGCCCGGTCGAGAATTAGTTCTGGGTGAGTCGGCCACACTACAGCGGCTGAGAACAACTTGGGCTCAGCCGCAAGGAAGGTCGCCCAGAAAAGTGGGCGATTTTGGGGCCGCTATAGCATGAAGAAAAGATTATGTAGGTAACAAAACTTTAGACTAGGAGGGTGTCACTGGTGACAGGGGCTGAGATCTACACATGTGAAAACAAAGTGGGAGGTGGGTCTGCGAACATTAATCTGAAAAACAACATCCATCTGCCCATGTACTCTCACAAGTGCAGATCTGAACCCCCGTCACTAGTGACAACCCTTCGGTCGAGAAGTTCGTATGTTTTCCGGACGTGAAATACGGCTATTGGAGCCTACTCAGAATTGCTTCTGTTTGTGCGCGACGATAGTTCTGGCCAACCGTGCTCGTTGAACCTCCCGTGGCCCTCGTGTCCGTATCCCTCCTGCGCTGCCACTTTCTCCTCTCAGGCCTTCCGTTCTCTACCGTCATCCGTGGACCCTCCTCCACACCCGGATCCTTTCTGGTCTTCTCGGCCGTCCCATTGTAAAAACTCTCCTCCTTCATTCCCATTGTTGATCCTTTCCTGCAAGTGGCGTATTTCCAAAATAACCGACAAACTTCCCCTCACGAACTCCCCCCGCGACTCCCTTACGATGGCCGTGGAGCCGCAAACGGGGGTACAATCAGAGCCGGAATTGTAGCCAACAGCGATGAGGGAGGAGTTCCGGGCCGAAGCGGGCGTGCAGCCCTCTCCACCGGAGTCGCCACCACGCGAGCGCCTGCACCAAGACACCTAACGCCGGGCACGCCGTTTCTCCGACTACTGTCGAGCACCAGTGACTTCAGACGGGGAAGATTCCGCTGTGGTCGTCATGAAGGTCGAGGAGCAGCTGGTGTCGTGTTGGACTTTCTCAAAGGCTGACTACAGGTCCACCGTGGTCTACGTACATACTGCGCAAACGAAACACGCGCAGCACAATTTTCGCGGCAGCACAGACACCACCATCGACGGCTTTCAGGCCATCACAAATGAGCGCTGCGACAAGTACGATGTTGACGTCATGTCGTTCACAGTACGACGGTGCGATTATCCCTCGCTACCGAATATCGCTGACGAGACCAGCCAAGACCGCACGGTGTTGCGCGAAGGTGTCGAGTGTGCTATGGTGGACGGCGTTCATTGCTGCCAAGCTGCCCTCAGCGTGAAAGAGGAAAAGCATGGGACGGCATGTGCTCGCGAGCGCCTCCGAATGCGTCTTGTCCGCCGAAACGATGGACGGGATACGAGTGATACGGAAACACGTTCAACGCGTTCCAGCAGAGCGCCTACGTCGGACTGGTCCGCATCGACCAGTGGTTCTTCTACTACCTCAAAAGTGCCGTCGACTTCATGCAGGCCCTCGCCGTGGAGAACAACCTGGGCCCACAGGCGTTGAGTGAGAAGGGAACTGGGGAAGTAATGACGAAGGCCATTCTGCTGCCAGCAACCGGCCTGTCTGCCTACCACCGCTACGTATGCGTAGCCAAGATTCTCCTCCGAGACTCAGGTCTCGTGAAAGTGCTGAGCGACCTGACCTTCGACATCTTGGCTTCTGAGAAGCTCGGCATCACTCACCTTCGCGACGAGCATCTTTCGTCGGAGAGCCCTCGAGCCATAGACCTGTTCATGACTTCCGCGCCGCAGTTCATCAGCGACGTGGACCGCTATGGAAAGTTTGAATCTGAAGCTTTCTACGCAAGCGCGCGCCAGCTTTTCAAAGTCTGCCTAAACTTGTTTGAGGCGTATGGCAAGGCGAAGGGCCTACTTTATGACGACCTTCCGGGAACTGCGAGTGCTCAATCGAAACTCCTCAGAACTTCCATCGAAGAACTCTACCAGAACCAGGCGCGCCTCTTCTCCAGAAGAGACAATGACTCTCCAGAAGATCTGGAGAAACTCAAGAAGGCCCGTGATACGGGCTTCGCACATAGTGTAACTGAGCACTTTGCGCCAGGGCCCAGCAAGCACACCGCTCCGGCTCGCGTGACGACCCCACCTGCTGTGCCGTCTACACGGCGCCCTGCCCTGCGTGGTCGTGCTCCCCACGCGACTGCACTCGAGCCTGGAGTCCATGCGCGGAGAGCGCCTGTAGTGCTGCCCGCCACAAAAGCGCTTGCCAGGGAGACAGCGATTGCATCCTCTTCACGGGCAACGCCCTGACCTGTGGAGGTTGTGCAGTAGAGGAGGTCTGCTGGCGTGAAAAGGGCAGGGGGACAGTCGACACGAGGGGTCGCTGAGAAGACTAATGCGGCCGAGGAGAACACAGGCCAACGCAAAAGTGCACCCTAGATGTTCGACGACAAGGATCCGGACCAGCTGTCGGTTGGTAGTGAGGATAAAACCCTGGTGCTTGAAAAAACACCCGTCACTCTCGAAAAACTGGCATATGTCGGCCCGCCAGATCGCGAAGAAGAGAAGTTGCGGGTATACATGGCGAAAGACTCGCACCCCATGCTCGCGCTGCTCCCCATCCATATACCCATTGAGGACTAGGCGCGCTTGTACCTCTCCACCAAGGACGTCGTAGCCATGCATCGGCTTCAGTTCTTCATGAGGAGCTACATGTACTCTACGGAGCTCGTTGGTATCGATACGGGTCCGGACATGCGGAAGCCCAACCGGCCTCAGACGCACTTCTATAGGAATATAGCAGATGGGGGTGAGGATAATGGCAAAGGATAGCCCACTTTGTGGAGAAACAACGTGAGTTTCAGCACGTCGCCTACACTTGCCTTGAGAATTCCGCTGAGTACAGTGGCATTCCGCGCTAAAGCGTCGAGCACTTCATGTTGAGGCCCAGGCGGAGGCGTTCCACCGTTGAAAACTTGTTCTCGGTCATTGCGAGCACATTCAACGCGGAGAATACATTGTGTCAGGGGACGAAAGAGACTTCGTGGAACCAGATTGTGAACGAGGGGGAAGACGAGGGCGACGCAGTAACCGGGAGCCGGGAATCCCCCGCTACTCCAGTACGTGGAGCCTGATGATGGAAGCTTGCGAGTCGATAGGGGATTCGCTGTGTGCTACGAGAGGGCGTGCGCAGTTGGACGCGTGAGTGGGACAGCGTGCTGCCTACGTCGGTCTGAGGAAGATATCTTGGAAGAAGCTGCTCAGACCTAACACGGGTGGTCGGTTGTTGGGTACTGGGAGGGACTGCCCGCGGCAGGCGCTGCACGGTGACTTTGACGAGTCATTGAAAGCGGAGACGCTGGGCTTTTTTCCAATCGTGAGCGCGGCAGTGGGCTTCCCATTGTGTGTAAGTGAATATTGACACGCGTTTGCATATGGGGACGACAGCAAGCAGGTGGCAACGGCGGCGTTGTTCAAGATAAAGAAGATTATTGTGCCGCCCGACTCTGTGTCTTTCGGGCGGAAGCATCTCATGCACGCCGGGGCTGGATACGAGGATCGCATTGCGGATGGCTCGACGGTACGGAACCATATGTACTTTATGCCGGAAGCGAAAGGTGTGCCGGACCAGGTTTTCTACGCACTGAGAGGGCTACCGCACTTCCTTGCCAGTGAAATGGCCCGTGCCAGTAGGAGGAAGAATGGAAGAGGTGAGGAGTCAGACAGTCGGGACGACGCGGACGTGGTTAAGTTTGCAGACTAGGACGCGCGCGGGAGTACTAGGGCAGAGGAGGTCAGTCATAGAGATGATAGTTTAGACTCCGGTTATCCGCAGGATTTGATTCTCGTGCCGGCAAGTAGTGAGGAAGATCACGTACCTACACGAAGAAGTTCCTAAATAGCATGCAGTAAAACAAACTCAAGCACTGTGTCACAGTTCGAGAACCAGTTCCAGGCGAGCAGGCAGTACAACAGCGGCTAAAAATGACTTGGGCTCAGCCGCAAGAAAGGTCGCCCAGAAAAGTGGGCGATTTTGGGGCCGCTATAGACAGAACAAGAAGTTTGAGAAGTAACGAAAATTTAGGCTAGGGGAGTGTCACTAGTGACAGGCATTGAGATCTGCACATGGGAAAAAACATGAGCAGATGGATGTACGAAAGTTAATCTGAAAAACAACATCCATCTACCCATGTATTTTCACATATGCAGATCTCAGCCCCCGACATTAGTGACACCCCACCAATCTTAGAACTTACATACTTCTCAACGCCACGACGTACACGCGTAAGACCTCTCTGCGACGTCGACTGGAAGTTCAGTTTGTTTCTACGCCTCGTGTGATACGCGTATACCCAGTTCAGCACAACAAGTGTGTGCGTCCCATTCTGCATGCTGGAACTGTAGCACGGCTACGGAAAGAGTGCAGTGAAGTGCGGCCGTCTATACTCTCCACGTGCTTCTAAGGATACGTGGCCATACAGCGGAATAAGAAAGTTGTTTCGTATGCAGGGATGCCGACTCGACTGGAGGCCTCAGCATTGCGCTGCAATTGGCAAAGCTTCCGTGCAAACCACGCGGTGCCAGATGTATGAAGTCGTGAGCGCATTGTTAACTACTGACGATTCGGTGCACAAAGCAGGCGCTACTACACGAGCGCAATGCGAAGGACAGAACGAATACGCTTGAGCCCCGCGATTCAATTAAACGTCTTTCGTTTGGCACGCACTGAACTGACGCCGTCCAGTAACACTCGTGCAATGCGCCACGCCTTTCGCGGATTACACGTGAGTCCTTGTTCGTGTCCCACTATGTCAACAATACTGTCCGAGAAATCAGCGCAGAGTTTTTACATATCATCTGTTGCCATATATCGTCGGCAAGATTCAGGGTGAGGCAGTGCAGCCGGAGATCACCGACACTAATGCTCAGTTTCATATAGCCGCAGATGGCGCATAGTGCGCGTAGCGTTCTTCAGTGAAGTGGTCCAGAATCCGTCGGAACGAAATTAAGACCATGAAGGGTCCAAGTTAAGCTTATCCACGTAAGGCAGGGTATAGGTCTCCATGTGACATTGAGGGACGTAAGATGAGATGCAGAATTGCAGTGTACTGAACAATTCGCAACACGAACTGATCGTCTTACTAGCAAATGAATTGCGGATAGTAGATGCTGGCGCTCCCTGGACGCGGCAGTTCAAAACATCGTTGTTTTGGAAGTCGGCGTTCATTCGCAAAACCGCCGTCCTGAACGAACTCCACGTTTGGGAATGTCACGGGAGTCAGCATTTCATAGCATTCCAAACTTTGCGGTACGGTTGGAAAGTTTACTACGCTACGGCACCCGGTGTACATCCACGTCTATTTCCGGAAACACAGACAAGTAGAGAATCTGGGAAACGCCGCTGAAACCGGAATGGCAATTGCTCCTCAGAGCTCTGAGCAATTCGGAAATCAGTCAGGCAGGTCCGAATTAGGTGTTGACATCGACGTCGTCACATCCATGGATGGAGAAAGTCACAATGTCACAAGGAGCACAAGCCAAGATGCATATGGCCCGGTCATTGAGGTCACTGGTATAGTGTGGACACGTGCCGAAGTCACACCGGAAATGAATTGCTTCATTTGCACGAAGCCTTGGAAGGCCATTGGTCCAATCGACGACATTGGATCTGACAACTACTACCCTGCATCATGGACCCCGTTTGACTAGCCCATATGGGCGCTTTTGCAGCTTCATCTGAGTTCCATGGTTTTGTGGAAAATCAAGGAACTGGAAAGTAGGTATTTCGAGACAACAAGCGAACTCGACGTTTTACGTTTTTTCGAGATTCTGATCCTGATGACAATACGCCAGTTCAGCAATCGTCGTTGCAGCGCAATTGCGCTGCTGACAGTGCGCTACTACAGGGGGCTGTAGGCCACGTTACCAAACCCTCGTTACAGTACGCGAAGCGCGCCTACATGTACTGCTGATAGTGTGTCTAGTTTTTGCATATGTTTTTAGCGCCGCGCTATCGGCGGAGCGCTAACCTATTAATTAGTTATTAACGAAGTCGGCAATCATTACGAGCGCCACCGCCTCCCCCGTTGTATATATTCTAAATCAGACTAGCCATCTCTAACATAACAGGTATCAGGATTTGGCCTTACTTTTTGCGCCCAGCTTGTCTTCAGCAATCTAACCCTTTGGCTAGCTTTTTGGTTATCGTCTAAAGCAATACCCCCCCCCCGGTACTTGCTTGTCTGACCGTCGCGTTCGTGCTAGTTACTTTTTCCCTTCACAATCGCTAGCTCCCGCTACTTATCCCGCACCTACCTCTATCCTTATATCTAGCGTCCTAACTCCCTACATCGGCCACCTTGTTCCTCCCTTAATCCCGACCGACTTTCCCCCACGCGTTACGGCCTGCTGCCTTACAACCCGCGCCCGAAAGGCCATCTCGGGTCGCTCTACTACCTCGCTCTTTGAGCTCTGGGCCACCGTATCCTTGGGATAACAACAACCTTCATATCCTTCGGATACTACACCCAGTCTCGAACGCCCGTGGTGTCTCGGTTCTCTGCGTAGCCTCAGCCGCTTACGTTGCTTTAACCGGCCGGAGGCCGGAGCTACTCGGGATGCTTTGCACCGCAGTCGCACAATGTGGAGTAATATCACGAGCAGCAAGCACTTACCATCTGCGCGTTTTCGTGACATAAAGCGTCATATCCGTTTCGAGCAGCTCCGCACTCACATCACATTTACTGGATCGGGATGCAGCGCTGAGACTACGGACGCGACATGGAACCTAGTCAAAGGTTTTCTTGACGCAACTGATGATCATCGGGCCACAAAAGTAAAGCAGTCTCACTCCATATGCGTCATTGAGAGTGTCTCAGGGTGGTACGTGCTAGGGGAGAGCTTTCTTCTGTTGGCATTCCATGGTATGTATCACTCGATCCCAAGCCGGAAAGTTGATGTGAAATCATGTCAGCTTGTTCAGGTGTTAGTGGTATCATGACTTGTCTCCATAAGACATATTCAGCATACGATAACCTCCACCGACAGTTGGAGAGGTGCTATAACCATGGAACACCCGTACTTCCAAGACCGGGCTGAACCATAGTCTGACATAGACCGAGTCATCTGTGCTGACTCGTACTTCGCATCGGTTGAGACTGCTAAAATGCTTCTTGACAATGGCCTGAAGTTTACTCATGTTGTCAAGACAGCCGGAAAGGGACACCCTGCTGGCTACCTTTCAGGACTGGAAACAGCTGACGATGGTTCGTACGGCATAATGGTCACTAACAAGGCCAACCTCATGGCCCTTATATACTTCGGCCGAGGTAGACGCTATTTCATCAGCCCTATTGGGACAACCTCAGCTGGTGACAACATAGACCGTAAGAGGTGGAGATCCCGAGATGGAAACCCTCACCGGGAAATCATTGAGATAACCGTTCCAATATTACGTGGGAACTACTATGTAACATGCCCCAAGGTCTAAGAGCACAGCCGCTGTCCTCAAAATGACCTTGGGTTGGAAGAGAAGTGCGATGTTAAAGATTGGGCGATGAGATTCAATAACTCTCTACCGGCTACCTGCATCGCTGACTCCTGGAAACTTAACTCGGGATGCCGGAAGAGTCGGATGCAAACGATTTCCGCTGTGAATTCGCGGATGGACTAATTTATGATGGGGTGAACGGAGCTTTGCAAGCTCGGAGGAGGTCTGAAGCTGAAACCCTAAGTGGAAACATGGACTTTGACAGTAGGTTTGGGGTCCTCTTCACTCCCACAAAGCGCAGACATCCATTGTCCGACGGAATGTCATCAAAAACGGCTTATGAATCTCGCTGCCCATTCTGTACGAATACGAAGAAATCGAAATTTATATGCCCAGGATGTTTCCAGCATATTCGCCCAAAAGGTTATACTTGTCATTCTGAAACTGGCAGGGATTGCTGTAGCCAGCATGCCCATGAGGTCCATGGTTGCAAATATGAAGGGGATCAGTAGTGTTCAAAATGTTTCAGTAATGGGGAAGTAGAGCATGAGTCTCATGTTGGTGAGCTGTTCTGGTTGACATCAACGGTATCACTTTTAAATGTCTACCAAACTTAGAAAAGATTACATAGCCCCCAACAGTTCAATCAGCGTCATAAGGCTTGCACGTTTTTCGTTGCATCACTATGGAATTCCCCTTTGACGATGTCACCGTATCCTGTCTTCTGTTCAAGTGGATTCTTTAAAAGAATCCTGAAACACAACTACTTCGGAACCTGTCGAGTCCTCACAGAGGATTTCGAAGCCCAAAGGTGCTCAGCGAGAATCGGACTCGCGATCAGACGCTTTCCCAGCAGCCCGAAGACCACTGGACTGACTCGTCGCAGTTAGATATAGTTGGAGAAATGTTTCTACTTGAACGCGAAAGGAGCACAAGGTGGGCGGTAGAGGTACTACACCTTTGAAATGTGATAAAACACCGAACGTTTAATTTATTTATTGTAGTCATGATTTTGACCTCATATGAGGCCAGAGTTGACCTATGAGGCAAAACTCACTGTCCAATAGGCACTAGCAGTCTTTCGATTTGACAGCTGAACATTCGAGTAAATGTACCCAGCACGGCCCATAATTATAATTGCTCGACATGCGATGACAATATCAACTCGGAGCAAGTTTCTATCGTATTATTCGGTAAACCCACGGTACAAGATATTAATTCATGTTCCGTTCAAACCTCAAGGAGCTCTCACAATTCAAGTGGATCTGGTTCACAAAATCAACTTGGGAGAATCGTCGAATATTTTGATCGCTCGCTATGGAGATGTGAACGCCAAATGCAGCTCAAAACTCGTCCCAAACAGTTTCCTGGGCGGCCAACTTGCGTAATCCACCCGCTTTGGCTAATTATGTAACTAGCTCATGATTGTCACCATCTGTCGAACTGCAGGATAGACTCGCTTGACCTGTTTGTTAGACAACCCCATGCCAATTCTCGACTGCCCGACACTCAGAGTTAGGACCGAGTCTTCACTGTCGGAGAAAATTAAGTCCCTTCAGCCACTGCATGTAAATGGATAAATAGCTACAACACAAAGAACAACGATGAGGAAGAGGGAGGTCTGCTCAAAGATGCGGTTCTGCTTTTAGGTGAACAGAATTCGCGACATTCAATTTGGTCATGCTATGCTTGTGATGTGGATACACAGCACAACGATTCAAACTATATGGCGGTATACGACTTGTCTTGACCGTTTTCTTGCTCGGCCAAAATATGCTTGTGTATCAAATGTTGCATGAATTGTGTCCAGAACAGTATGATAACCTTTGGTTGTCTGATTTATTTCGGATATACTGGTCTGTATAGTGGTCTGAGAGAATATGAATTACGTTCCATTGTTTCTGACAGAGGCCTGCTCATCAGCGATACTACTCATTCCAGTCTGTAACTTTTCATTCTTGTCAAAACTTTCTTCGATTCACTTCAAAGCTTCTTCATTTTGCTCATCTGTCTGTTGCAAGAAAAGAAAGACACAATTTCTTCAAATCCGCCGCTGAAATTCATGCACATTGTACCTCTGTACAGTTCAGGGTTTTCGGGTATCGTTGAAATAAGTTCGGCGCAGGCCCTTCGTCCTCGATCGACGATAACCTTAGTTTGGTGTGGCCGAATAGGAAATCTAAGGTCAAAGCGATTCCTTTATGAACAGTGGTGGCTACTATCTCGCCTCTGCTGAACTAGGAATACCAGTAGGGCCAAATGCCGAAGAGAATCTACCTTGAAATCACGATTTGCACACGAACAGTTACAAAGCATATAATACAAGCTGCGAAAACCCTCACGTATAATTTCGTCTCATCTGAGAATTGCTCTTACGGCGCGTAGTAGATTTAAAGCACAGTTCTATATTACTGTGTTTATGATTTCTCGTTTACCACAACAGACAGACAATCGTTCTGATTATTAGAAGGGGGATCTCAATAATTCGTACTTCACGAGTAAAAAGTATCTGGGTTGGGTAGAAAAAATATAAATGAAGATTCACAGCTATTGAGTGTATTGCGCAAAGGTCGACAAAATTCAATTGCGGGTAGTGTATCGCTAGCACTATAGCCCTTCTGAAAACGAGAAAATATATGGTGGTACTACTTTCATCAGAGTAACTACAGCTAGCGGTGACCATTTTCAACTACCAGAAATCGCGAACTTGCGGTATGGTGTTCATTGATTATACGGCCTGGAGCCGCGTCCAGAAGCCTATTTTCAGTTGCATTTACCAACACTCTACAATCTCCCGATACTTCGTTTATTTTAGCCAGGGACATCTTCTAGCACTTCTGGGTAGATGCGTATGCTTTGTACCTCAAGGGCGTTGGATTGGACGAGAGATCAAGGATCCGTCTAGAAGGTCTTGGACCCTTTTATTTGGGAGATCCTTTCGAACGTTATCTGAAAAGTGTTGAAAAAAACCGTGAGAGAAGTTAGAGATTGACGAAGTGCCAATTTGGTTGGGACTCCATTTTTTCGGACCCCCGATGACACCATGCAAAATACTAGTACGAACAGCTATAGTATGTTCAGATTATGCTCTTCAAGTTAGCCTGCATGGAAGTTGAAATAATGTGGTAGCGGAAAGAATATGTATGAATGTGTTCAAACTGATTCCGCTGTCCCATACACCAGTAAGTAAAGTCTATCCCTGGATATCACTCTCCGATTGCGTTTGTTTCATGTTCAAAGGTTGTAATGGTTCGAAGCAAGATGTTATAAGTCACAGTGTGTAGTCAAGTTCGAATGAACGTAGTGTCATGATCATCATGATGCCCTTGCATTTAGGCGAAGAATACCCCCCGGACCAAGCGCTAATTTTGACGAGATAAACATTTAGGACAATGGCCTCGCTTTTTCAGTCGTAAATCCTTCTGAAGTTAGCAGATAAACCACAGCATTGTAATAGGGGGACGAGATATGAACACATTTTGAGACGTTGAAAATTCTCTTGCTTCCTGTTGGAATGCGAAGACTTTATATCTGCGACATACATGTGAGAAAATACTCCCTCAACTAATCATGTCTGGGTGGGAAAAGAGTATTGGCAACAGTATGAGTAGAAAAGACGTCTTACTATTTCGAACTAGCTGGGAATGTGGTGTGAAGGAGGCACGATTCCAGTACCCACACGATGGACATCCTCCGCAATCGTCCCATCTCAGGTGTTCTTCAATGAGGCGAGGTCGCATGCGCTACCAAGTATACAGAGATGTAATTGCGGGTATTTCAAGAATACTTTGGCTGGCGTTAGTGGACCCCGGTAGAGCTCGTTAACAGGTAAAACCATCGGTCTTTCCATGGACATGCAGTCGCTACTAACGCTTTCCTCCGTGCGCTCCACATCTCTTTTCTCTTTCTAGTTAATACTTGGCATGGTCCGATGTCTGTCGCATTATAAATATTAACAGAAATCAAATTTAGCACGAGTCACTGTAATCTTGTTTGTAAGCTTTACACGTGTTAATGTAAACATGAGTCAATAGAACACAGCTCGTTCGCTGATATAGTTACGGTTGAAGGCATCTCGAATGATACAAGTGATTATTTAGGGAGAATGCTCAAATCACTGCTGAAGCCGTATGTACCAGGAGATTAGCATCGTGTTTCTGTGAGATTTTGGGGAAAGCTGTGCTCAAGTGAGTTTAAACCCTCCGTGCTATTTATTAATGCCAAAAGATGTTGTTTGTAATGCAATACCACCTCGATGTTTGTCTTCCGGGTACATTGTCCGACTAGTTCCAACCAAAATATCTGGTACTCTATCAAAACTGAATCGTTGAAGCTTTAAAGGCCCATCCTTTCGCAACCGAGAAAAATATCTCGAGTCAAAGTAAAGGTCGTTTAGCGAGGACAACACCGCAGTTCACGAAGGATGGAAAGTTGGGCATTGTAAAAATATCGGTTACAAGATGTCTCCCACACTTTTGATCGCTGGATAAAATCCGCACATAATCGTCGTGTGCAGTTGCTTCCTTCCGTTCCGATTTAGTTGCTTCTCAGTCTTACATCCGCTGCGTTACCTTGCACTGAATATTGTCTTGTATAATCAATGCGAATAGAAGCGACTGTCCTCTATAATATGAATGAATACGCGTCATATGCAGTATACTTGTCCCTTCTCATGATGAGTTTTGTGTATGAACCAATGGAAGGGAATTACAGTATGCCTGATGACCTCGGTAAACTTCCGCACTTGGACAGAAAGTCGAAGATCACTTATCATCCTCGAATTCGATAATATGCCTCATACCGGATAGATATACAATATTGCTACATAGAGCTAAATACACTATGGGAGATGACTTCGACTACATGCGGAACATTCTTTCCTGCTACTTTGCTTCTCAATGCCACAAAAAAAGCAACCAGTTGGTATCTGTAGGGCAGCTGTCGTTCAGTTCGAAAAATCAAAACTTTATCTATTAAATTTTACAGAAGACTGTGTTTGTAGTTTGGGGCTAGGGGAGGGTAGTTCGTAATGATATTAAGTACGACCAATTGAACCAGAAACGAAAGAAACGATTAATTATCAGCACTGGTCGTGGTAGTTTGTACACAGCCAATTTGGTGCACTTAGCTCACTGATAATATGCAGCGGAGGGTGTAAGCAGTTTTAAGATGCAAATAGTAACACCACCAAATGTTGAATATTTTAGTAGAACGGGTACTTTGCGAGTGAGCTTAGTCTAAGTTATCTATCTCTTAAACCTCACTCATCTATGAACGGTATGGGGTTTTGTTGTCAAATCCAAACCAACTTTCATGAATTTCCTGCAGAACGAAATGCAGGAGCATATATGTACCGGAAGACCTGGTAGTCAATGCAACCATTAGAACGCAAGGGGGCGCTTAGCTAATGGTGTTCCCGACGATATTTTTGAAAACAAACGATATTGGACAAGAAGCAGATGTTGTTGTCGTGCCATTCGAAAGACTTATCATTCGCAGTCGACCCTTGATGTCCCAGGGGGAAGGAATATTCCCGGTTTGCGGGAGGTGCTCCGCAATCTATTTCATGATACATCAAGGGCTCACTCAGTACTCGTCCGATGCGATTTTCGAAATGGATTCTGAAACGAACCGGGTCAAAGTATACGGCTGACATTAAGGTGTGTTACTAGCAATACCGCGGTGCCTGAACTTACTTTCTACTTTTGTGCGTATAGATGGGTATCGCATGAATATGTAATTAAAGTTTGACGTCATGTACATGATGGCGCATCCTTTCTCGCGTAAAATCGCTTTTGGCTGAAATCAGCGGTGTCTGGAACGTGGGTACGAGTTGATAGAATGCAAAGGGCGGCTTCTTGGGCCGGTTCAAATTTTCATTCCCTGTCATTTTCATGAAAGTGATAAGACACATTTGTGAACACAAGCGCAAAACAATGCCGTACCTTAAACGTGATGTATTGCTGTGCAATTATGTACAAGGTGGCATATTTTTCAAAAACCACACGTCCTTAGATGTAGTACGTATACTTTGTTAGTTGTGGGCAGCAAACGCGAAACAGAATATTAAGTTTCAAACGGAGAATGGCACAAACGGCGTCGAGATGTTAGCCTGGCCGAAGCTACCGGATTGTGAACTGGCCTCGCTGCACAGCAAGCCTTCATTAGAGATGCTGGTGAGCTACCACAGTGAAGATATTCATAGATGAGAAACGTATAAGCTTCAGGTTAATTCCAAACTTTATCCAAGCTTTGTTTACCAGGTTAATGTCTAAAAGAACTACTCAGAGGTTGAGCAAGTGACAAGTATGCCGTGTATGATATCTAAAGCAACCTCAAGTATTGGCACCACCCCTAAATCCGTTATCATGATCTTCGTTTCTACTGCTTTGCTGAGAGGGGAAAAAATCGGTGTTGGGTTTGTAGAGACCGTTTCTGGGAGTCGTCGAAAACGGAAGACTTTGATATAGACGACAGTTGTCTATATCATCTGTTGGAAGTTGGCGAAGACCGTGCACATTGCGATACTGTCTGATTGTCTGACGAGCATCATTCGTGGAAAGCTGCATTGAGCGGTTACCAAGTAGCTCGTCTGACAGAGACATGTCTTCGCTTCTGAGAACACCTCTTGACTGAGGTCCACGACCATCGTGCATCTGCCCACCCCCAACACCTTTGTAAGATCGAGAGTTCCCGTGCATCATGCCTTGGGTCGTAAAGCCTTGCACAGGTGGCAGGGAACTATGCTCTCGCGAGCCAACGGCCGAGAATTCTTTCTGGGTAGGCTCGACTAGGCCTCCGTAAGGTTTGATTCCTGGGACCGATGCAAGGACACCCCCCTCCTTCTCAGTCCCGAAATTTTGAATTAGTTTCGGAGGTTGAGATGTGGATGCAGCGAATTGTTGAAATCCGTGAACGGATGGGAGGCTCGACGTAGCTTGCTCTCTGTCTAAGGAAGTTCCAGGCACTGGCTTCTGGGCGTAATCCCCAAAGCTTCCGAACTGATGGATTCCTTGAACTGAAGGTAGAGTGAAATGATCTCGATCAACTCCAGTGACTGGAAATATTCTCTGGCTGAAATCAACCGGATTTGTAACCTGGTGAATATTCTGTCGAGCTACTGATTTAGTGCTTTGAACAAGAGGATTAATGTTCATGAGAGGCTCACTCAGGATTGCAGGTGGCCCACGCGACCGTGTTGTATTCTGAGACTCGAAGTTGTTGTAAACAACTGAACCTCTCGGCATATTCCCCAAAAGAGGCATCTCATCACCCTGGCCGCGCAGAACCAATGATCTGGCTTGCGCATGATATGCAGGATACTCTGGAACTCTCTGCTGTAATCGGTTTGCCGTATCTTCATCATGCCTGGTATCTGCGGACCTGACATCATGAGCTTTCAGTCTTTGGGCTAGATCAGCGTCATTCGAGTGATCAAAACCATGTTGGTTAAGGTGTGTATGGAGTCTGTTGTCGTTCCTAACTTCCACAGCGCTGATGGATCGGACTCCCACGGCATTTCGAACAGCGCTTGGTTTGGGTGCTCCACAGTTTGTGCACAGCTTCCTGCGCACATGATTGACCTGGAGGAATATGAATGGGGATGTGGTATTGAGTAGAAGAGAAGTTAGAACCAGCGTACAAAACGAAGCACAACGACAGACTTAAGCTTCTGTTGCTTACATGATCGCATGCCTGGCAGAATCGGTGTGCTCTCCCCGGATTTGGCAATGGAAGTGCTATATTGTACACAATGCTGCCAGACGATTCAGCATTGACTTGTGGTTGGGATGATGATCTTGAGGCCCCCTGAGATATTGCACTGAAGTTCGGAATCGGGGGATGCAGGGGCTCCAGTATAGGCGTGGTCGCGTCGTTTGTAGAGGGTAGCAAGAAATCGCTCTCCGGCTCCAGACTGTGGCCAGCCCGCAGGTGAGCGCTGCGGTTGTTGTGCGGCCCGGAAACACCAGATGAATGAGATAATCGCACTGAAGAATTCGCAAACTCATCGAAACGATGGCGCTTGCGTGGATGGTGAGTTTCCGCGCCTTCATCCATGGTGACAAGTACCCTGCAGTGTTTGAAGACAGAGCAAGGGATGAGAACAAACCTGGAGAGGGAGTAGGTAATCACGAATAATGCGAACGTACCTCTGCGATCAGAAGATACGGAAAGCCTCGACATCAGTCGACGGACGGAGGGAAGAGCAGCGAGGAAAGCACCACAGTCCATATGCGCGTCATTGAAGCTCATGGATGAGTAGGGGACAGTGTATATGTTTTGGCGTTTGTACAGTACTATGATTTCCAGGAGACGTTGCCCTGTTTCTACACACTGTAAAGTTACAAAGTGTAATAGGACTTTGCAAAGTTTGGACACTAGCATGCAGAAGAGGAACAGGTTGGTGACATCTCGGGTCACTAGGTCATCGGAATGCAGTTCAAGGAGAAGCAGCAATTTCCTTCTCGATCTGGCTCACGTCCTTATCTCTACATTGGTCTCCGAGACAGTGAGTGCACGGCATGGGCCTGCAACATTCGCGAAGTACCTCTGCACAACTAACAGTGTTTCCTATGGTAACCACGGACTTCTTGACTATTTCCGTCCTAGATTTGATATGCTATGTTCGAATGTGCGAGACTGCTGTCAGGTCTGAGTAGCTTGAAATTAGTCGAAAGCCACGTTAGATGCACTGAGTAGCATCACATTTCCGCCGAAAACCGTAGTCTGTTCCGAACGACGCACCTAATCGCCGCCAAATTTCGAAGCTAAACCTGAGGGGAACTGTGCCGTCTGGAACGCAGGTGGAGCACTGCCCCCTGAGGTCGGTGTTCCACGTTTTTCGAGGCAAGACCTTCGATAGTCTTGATACGACCCTACTGCTTCGACTGTATTCTCATGCGCATATTGATCACTGTATTCAAATCATTTAGGATTGGCGAATACGCGTGATCCACGATTTGCAAGACTTCACACCACCCAAACTGTCATGTATTTGCACTGCCGTCATCGTCGCCCAACATCGTTCGCATGACAGGTTATTGTAAAAAAAAGAGTGCCACTGCATGCAGCTCTCATTGTTTTTGGTATTATAAAGTGTTTCCATGACAAGATAAATCATGAAATCACTCAAGAGATATAACATAGACACGGCGCGTACAAATCGAAGGAATAAAAACAAACGCGTCGTTACAGCAGTTGCTCGGAGCAGTGAACCCTATCATTGATCAAGCACGAAAATCTGTTGGCAACGTATGGCGGCTGCAGCTGAACATGATTGTAGTCTCATACTATCTTCCGTAAAAGCGATAGAAGAGGCCTCCATGCAGGACAGACTGTGCAAACGCACGCAATCTATTTGCAAATAGTGCAGCCTTTAGATTGGTGTTGAGCAAGTTTGATTTCGAGATGAAGTGTTGTTGCGATAGTTTAAGATTGACAGCAGGCAGACAGGCATTGGCGCTAAGCCAGGCTATCAAAGATAATAAACAGGAGGGCTCATTCTCTAGTCGAGTAAACATAGTTTATAGAAAATGAAAGAAGCGGGGAAGGTCACCTTCTCGTTCAATGAGCTGGCCGAATTATCACTATAAAGATATTTCAAACGTAGAGTAGCGAGCGTACAGTAACGTTTTTGGCCCGAAGGATGTTGCACTGTAAAAGTACAGTACAGTTCGATTCGACGGGTGCTGTCAAAATTGTATTTGCGTGCGGTAGTCACCGTTTGAGCCCTTGTTTATCAGGACCAGCGCCATGTTCCGTAAGATTTAGGGCCTCGAATGGACACTTCATACACATACAAAGCTGCTTTAAGCTGTACTTCGTAGTGTACGTAGGTCCTACTTCTAGTGTAGTCACCGCTTCTCTCATGTTGATGCAGCGCTTCGCGCAATTTAAAACGTTGAAACTGCTTTCTGGCTGTCGTCTTTCTTGATACTGTCATTCTGTTCTGCTCTCAATTGCTAAACATTCTACACACTTCTCGAGAGTCATCCTTTCTCTTAGACCAGCTTTAAATACGGGAAAGGTATGATTCGCTCAGTTATGATTCGATACTAGTGATGAAGGAAGTCTAACTATCTCACCACACGACCAAACATTGAATTGGATGGATTCTTCGGTTCATTTGGGAGCATGGAAGCTTGAAGCGAATGAAATGCCTTAACCGATCCTCCTGACAAGCAAGGTTAGTCACGTCTGCTACATCTCAACTGCACAGCGTGCTACCCACTTTTCACTTTCTGTTGTATAATATAAACATGTTCTAGGATGCTGTGCCTCCATACAGTCGCCAATTCTGCCGTTAACAATGTACGAGTGGCTGAACACAGTCTCTGCACTCTCTCAGATAAGCCAGGCATTTCCCCGATGCTCCGCATTTTCACGACATACTGATCGCCCAGATATTAGATTCCACATACCACGAAAACATGCTTTTCGGCCAAATTGATTTCTGGTAGCCGATTTTTCTGCCAAAAACTGCAATACGCCCGAAATATCGTCACAAATCGACACGGGTGCAATTGTTGAGCCGAACTAGGCGATAGTTTCGCTGACGCAGGATGGAAGGTGACGTCTCTACCGAGCGATAGAAGACTACGGAGCAAGCAGCGCTCTACCTTCAGATTACCATGTGGCGATGAACAGACTCTCAAAGATACGTCTGTCCTTACTGGTGCAATGCAGCACTTGGATATTAACTGGTTTAACCCGTGGCCCCTGACGCCGGATTTCGTAATATTCCTCCATCGTTCATAAGCTCCCTGCTGAATCTAACATTACGATCTGTATTTCTTTTGAACTCCCAACATAGAGTAAATTTCAGTTCGCGCCTGTAACGCTGAGTTCATTCGTAAAAAAAAATCACTGCCGGGTAGAAGATGCAAGTCCTTTCGGAGTCTAAGTACATTTTCGGAGCATGGGATTAAATATTGCAAATGATTTCAATGCATCACGCCTCAGAACTATTCCCTATGCGTCCCCCCTCCACTTCAATGTCGTGTCATCCAGTAGTAGCGTTTCAAAAAGTAGTAAAACACCGTGCTCCTGATCAGTAACTTTTAGGAGGTATGATGGCTTCGATGTTGATTGCCAGTTATCGTTTTTTCGTTTCCGGAAACTATGTTATGCTTTCTACGTGAACAATTCTTATGTCTTGGAATTCGCCACTACTGCGGTCAAGCTTGCAGCAATCTACAGTAACGACCCGAAGGCCGCAGCGGCAGAATATCGCGACGTGGTTCTTCTTTCTATCAGGATTTATTCTTTTGTTTCCGAAGGGGTATTGGGAGCCAAATACCTTGGTTCCATTTTCCAAGAAGGTTGAGTATCACCTTCGCTTTCGCCGGACACAGCCAAAAATCACAGCAAATACCTCACAAATACTGGACCAATTCCCAGCTGCCAATTCAATTGCTCAAGTTCTGCACAAGGCATCATTCTTAGCGAATAAGCCCCAAACCATCATCGCGATTGTCCTCACTAGCCACTATGCCGACTTTCTTGAGAATTTTCGTTGTTGGATGCAACAGTCATCTGAAATTCCTATCGTCGTATTCGCTCTCGACGAGAAAATATTTGAATACTGCCAGCAGCGTGGCGTGCTAGTAATAAATTCAACGAAAGGCGTTCCGGCTTCTAAACATGCAAAATCGTTTGGGTCAGCAGGTTTCAATTTCATCACCAAGCAAAAACTGGCCGCAGCTCACACTGTGCTTACACATGGATATGACCTGATGATGTCTGACGTCGATGTCATTTGGTGCGTGGCTTGTGGTCAGGTTCTCTCCGACTTTGCTCAGAAAAGAAATGAAAGGACCAAACAATTCGGTATAGTGCTTGTTCAAAATGACGCTTTTCGAGACAGCCAACGTGTAGTTCGATTCAACAGTGGGTTTTACTTTGCTCGTAGCAGTGAATCCACCCGTCAACTCTTTAAAAGAATGATCGAGTACGGCAACGCGCAGTTGACCGACAGTGCCAAACGCTTCAAAGTGTCTGTGAACGATCAAATAGTGTTCAATCGAATTGCTTGCAAGCAAGTTGGGAGTGGCCGCTTGTTGACTGATGAAAAGGAGCAGCGTGGAAGAAAGACAAAGGTGTGTCGTTGGAATGAAAAGGTCGACGTGGAGGCTTTGCCATTAGCCCTATATCCAAACGGAGGCTCGTTCTTTGGAAAAGTGAAAACATTTGATCTCGCAGATAAAGAGTTGCTCATTGCTTGTAAAACCGGTACCATACATGCAATTCATAACAACTGCATTGCAGGACATACAAAAAGCCAAAGGCTTAGAAATAGCAGGTTGTGGATATGGGACGCACTGACTCTGCAGTGTCGTGTGTAATCATCAATAGTCCGGCATGTTCAAGTTGTTACTGTACATGGACGTCGAGACAGCAATTCGATGCTTTTCAGAACAAATTACACATTGACTTGACTCAACGACAACAAACTTGACTCAACGACAACAAACCTGACTCCAGTCGTTGCACATCTACTACTTGAGACCAAAGACAATACTCTTTCCTATGAATCAGAGAGCGTATGCAAGCAGTCCACGAGGGAACATAATGCTGGGGAGGATAAGCGCTACCTTTCGTTTTGCGATTCTGAGCAGTTGCCCCAGACAGAAAAAAAATCTTTCTCCTCCTCTCAAACGAACTCTAAGTCTAATTAACAATTCATTCTCGAATAGTCGTTCTTGACCGCCATGCTCTCTATGTGTATCCACTCGAAATCGGCAGCCTTACACGACGTGTGATGAAGGCTAGTCCAACTTGACACTTTCAGAACAGCTATGAAGAAATGTTTGAACATACCGCTATTTCATTTATGAAATCCTAGTTGTATTGCTGGGGTCGTTTTGCGAATCCTCATCTGTTGCCATCCCACTTCAGTTTCACTAACGACAATACAGACACGAATGGAGACTTACCATTGGTTCCTACGGTAATGGTACATTATCGTGCAAAATGAACCCTGTTTTTGGGATGTGAACCCTTTTGGAGGGCTCATTTGTGAACCCTGTATTTGAGGTAAATGGATTAGGGTTAGGGGGTTCGGGGAATAGGGATTGGGGAAATAGAGGTTTTCTAAAGGATTGGGGGATTAGGGTTTGGGGATAGGAGGGGATGGAAAGTGCTTGCAAACTGCTTGAAAAAACACCTGATTGTGCAAGATAAAACTTTCTGCCTTACTAGCCTGCAAAGAGCGTTCATTTTGGTGGTAATGGCTGATAGGAAGGTAGGTTCTTGACATGCAGCGTTGCAATCACAGATTCCAATCGCTAGGATTCTATTTGAAGCAGTGAATTTCCGTCTCAAATTCCTCTTCCTCGATATTAATGCTGATATCTTCGTACCTGTATCTGAAACCCACGTGAAAGTAGAGCTGCATACACCAATGCTTTCGGGGTACAGTCTTGAAGGTCAGGTAGCAGCGGAAGGCAATGGGGGCATGCCATGTATACAGAACAGATAGGAAAGTACCTCGTAATTTACAGTTGAAAATCTAGTTCTGAAACGGCTCTGTATTCCACGTGTACTCTGTGTCAGAGTAGTATGTTCTGTGGAGGGCACATCAACCACGGCGCTAATATATCTCAATTTCTAAAATGTGCCAAATCGGGCCCGAGCGTGGTCTCCAGCGCATAGACCTGCACATAAATCAGTTTCGCAAATCGCGTGATAAATAGATTAGGTATATTGGCGTGCGACAAATATTTTAATAATGAGGGCGTGTCATATCACATACTTTGATTTTTGCTGGAATGCTTGCGCTTGTGATCCGCACAACAGCAGATGGGGAGTTGAGCAGATGGATTGGTTATTGTTCACTTCTGTCTGCCAGAACGGGAGGGAAGCCACCGGCATGGTCGCCCCGCCAAAAACATTTGGGCTTGTCAAGTGCACTGTAAGTAGGATATGCTCGAACACTGAGTTCCCATGTACACGGCTGGATAAGCGCCGGGCAGAACTTGGCATTGCTCATTACCATTTTGTCGAGTGGGGAAAACTAGAGAGACTGGAGGTTAGCCGAGCGCGACCAACTGGAACCAACATGAAGAGCGCGGCAAACCCTTAATCGCATTCCATGCGATCAGGCGTTGATCGATCTTTGTTGCCACAGAAACCGCTAGTGGATTGACTTTACAGTTGAAGGTCTGGTAGGAATATAGCCAAGAGGGAGTGTGGAGAAGGATGAAGATCGCTAGGAAAGGTAGAGTGTGAGCTGCGGGCTGAATCTTGCGATAACTGATGCTGAGCTGGAGATATCATCATACCAGGGGCACCAATATTCAACACAGAATAGAGAAGCAATAGACAATCCATCCGGACTGGAGCCGATGACAGAGGCTCTGGAGTGATAGAGGCGTATGCAGGTGCTGGTCGCAAAAGAAGATCGGGTCTCAGTAAGGTAGAGCATCGGTATAGTTATGGACATCGGTGATGTATCGACAGTGATGTACCCAGATAGGAGAGTCTGGTTTTGAGTACAGAGAGCTACATACCTTTACAAGGTAACAGATCAGGTACAATAATTTCGGTTATATAAGATTTGCCCATGTCACATCTCCATGAGCGATACCTAGGCACACCGGGGTGGTTTTTTCTTCGAAAAAGTGAGTTCGTGGACACGATGATGTGCACCAGCACTATCAGTGATTTGAAACCAAGTCTGGTATTCCTAAACGTAAACCGGTCACCATTCTGATTGCTTAGTTTCTAGAGACGTACAGTATTGTATAGGTGCAGCATAGGTCGCCGCGAAAAAGAACTTTGCTACTGATACGTATTAGAACCTGCCATGTTCACACCTAGCTCACAATGAACTCAGTAGTGTGTAACACTATTCCACCTTCTCCCGATGTTAAGCGATTTAGAGTTGACTTTCTATAAGTGGGGTATGCATCTGTCTAAGTCGAGGAGGAGCCTGCATAAAATTCGTGCTAGCATGTCCGTGGGTGTCGACGAGTACACTGTAATGCATTTCATCTGAGTTGACTTGACAGTGTTGCGAAAGCCGATGTCGAGGAAAGCCTATAAGCGTGTGCTTCGTGGGGTCCAAAACTACGTAACTTTTAAGATTGGTTTCGCGTCACTAACGATGAAGGTACCAATCTGCACTTGTGAAAGTACATGAGTAGATGGAAGCAGTTTTTCACATTGGCATTATGGACAACTTTCTGGTCGTGTCTTTGGTCATAGCCACATCGGTACTCCTCACATTTCTAGCGCCCTGATGACTTTGGGAGCTTCTCGCCTTCAAACCCCAACAAAAATAAGTTCAGGACCTCTCGTCTATATGTAATTACGCTTCAATCTGTTTCCACGTTCCGTGCGATACGAATAAAACATGTTTAACATAAGAAGTCTGCGGCGCTCGTCTCGTAGGTTTCAGTTATAGCACGACTACAGCAAAGGAGTTATGATGTGTTGGTTTCGGCGCTCATTCAATCCTCTTAAGAACGGGTAGACATACAACATCGGCAGAAGTTTGATCCGTGTTGAAAGAAGTCGACTCGCCTGTAGGTGCTAGCATTTTGCTGCAATGAGAATGAATCCGTTGTAAACCACGAAGGGCCATATGTCTGCATTGGCGCACACATAATCGATAAGTGACGAGATGATGCGCCGAGCAGATTGTACTGCGCAAAGGCAGTGCGTAGGGCGGAGGTACTGCGCTTGAATATCGCGATAGAGCTAAACGAATAGCTTTCTGCACGCACAAGAATGACATTGGCGACTAGAATTCGTCCTATTTGCCGCTTCCCACGCGGGTTCTGCGAGGATGGCTCTGTTTGAGAGTGTAGTGGCGGACTTACTCGTTTGTATCTGTAGGCATTCTGAAAACGAGTGGGTTGCTGCCGTGGTGGCATCGCCGATGACATTGCCGAGCTCGCTAAGTGCATCGTCTTCTCTGGGATCTTCACAAAGCCTGTAGTGCACATAAGTCGGCAGGAGATGCGCGAGGACGTGCGTTTAGCGTTGCGAAGCGTCACCACAAGGGTGGTGGTAGCAAGAATCCGTGCTAGCTTGTGCTCTTTGCTTTTCTAGCATCTCGACGGAATACCGGACGTAGGTAGTACCTAGGGACGTAGCCGCCCAAGTCCGACACAGGGGTTCCAGAGAAGCCCGGATAGTGAAGCCGTTTGTTGACGACAGCAAGTGCAAGGGAGCAGTAATCTTTCGACGAGCGAATGCGAACTCCAAATCCGGGCGCGAGAGAGTAGGGGGTCTTTCAGCGTCGAGGTGATATAGACGAACGCCCGCAGGCTGCCAGTCCTCTTCACTTTGGTGAGAGAAACAGCAGTAGATTGCATGAAGAGGTCGGTCTCACTCGTAGTCTCTATGGTATGTGGGGTCACAGGAATGGGAGTACAAGAGTGAGAGGCTCCGCAGCATGATCAAGATGGATGCATTCCCCGCAGTGGACAGGAGACTTAACCCTAGGCAAACCTCCCCGAGAAGCAGGTCCGAGCTTGACCGGTCGCGGTGTTTGGGAATCACACTGTTAGTTGTAGTTGGCAAGGGGGTACGCCGATGCTGGCAGCGCATATTCGACATGCGTCAGGGGGGCGGCAAGGAGAACGGCTGGTGTGAGGAGTGGAGAGCAGAGCGATGCAACATTTTCGACGAACAGACCTGTCGTTTGGTACCTACTAAGTGCAAGACGACAGGGATTTTCGCGAGCACGGCGGCATGCACCAGGCCTGTCCTGGCAATCATGCACGAACGAGTGCTCATGACGGAAGATAGGCCCACCATTCGACACACGCCCATGCTATTGGCTGTGTGAAGAATAAGCTCCCATGTATTGGCTGACTGCCCTTCCACGAAGAGGTGGGAATCGAAATGCAGTGATTCTCCACGCGGGGGG
>JAUKWC010037498.1:32030-54572 GCA_032356245.1 Endocladia muricata
TTATTATAAAACCCCCCCCCCCCCCCCCCATTGGAAAATATTCAAAGATATGTACAGTCTATGGTAAGTTTGAGGTGCGGCGGTCAAAATGTGGCACTTGGGAACCTACCGCTGGCCCTAATGAAACCACAGTAAGGCGGAACGGTACCTTGTCAGATATGCACTGGTACCCTGACGTCGACCAAGCTTGTGAAGCATGGGGTTTTTTTCTGGTGGTGCGACGGCATACGTAGGTGAGCGGCACTACTTCGTCACGTGCATTTACTGGATCCCGACGGAGATCAGGCCGGATGCAGGGTGTGGTTGGAGAATGGAAAGAAATGTGGGGGGCACTATAATGTGAGGAGTGCGGGCCGTTGGAGGTGGAGACGGTGACTGAGTAAGGACGATGATGGAGCGTGTCGGCGCATACTGCAATGGAAGTTAGGCGTGGTGTGCGGCGTCGTTGAAGCGGCACGACATGTGCTGTGCGATGCAATGGGAGGAGCGTTGGTCGTTAGAATTCCAGAGTGTGACGGAGCGTGCGTGATGGTTCGGAGTTGTGGGGAGAGCTGGAACGGAGGTTGGGAATGCTGTGCAGCGTCGTTGGAGAGTAGCGAGACATGTAGTGCGCCATTTGTTGTGAAGAGTATGGATCCTTGGAATAGGGGAAGAGGGCAGCAGACTGGGGGTGGTATCGTAGTGCGGTGGGGGTAACAGTGGTCCGTCCAGATACTTTAGAAGTCAAGCACGTACTGCAGTACGAAAATCTAGTAAAATGACCCCGAACGTCCATAGCGCAGCCGACGTCCGTTCTACTGTTACTAGGCTGGATGGGTAGCTGCAATCCGGTTCGAGCCGCAAAACATGCAGTTGTAGCAAAGTAAAACTAGGCATGGCCGTCCACATATGGGAGTACTATACGCAGAATATCTACATCGCAAACTTGAGCGGAACCTCCTGGCGGTAGCCTCTTCGTCTTGTATGTTTGATCTCCGGGTAATCTATCTTGCGACCCAATTGGAGGTGTGCGTTACATGTGGAGCAAAATTTTCCGTTAATGTAAAGGATTGAACTTTGGATATACTTCGAGGCTCTGAGACGTCTCGTCGCATTCGCATAGAATAGGTGAGAAAACTTCTCCGAAATTAAATCGCCGTCAAGGTACGAGGCATATTGGCTGAGCACAAGACGGACGTGAACTGAACTTGGCGACCCTTTTTACCTGGTGTCGTACGTGGTGTACCTTGCATTCAAAGAAGAGAGGCTGGCAACGAATAGTGCGTCATGGGTACGCCAGTATGGCCGCGATATCTAGGCTGGGCACATTTTCAACTCTTTTCGACAATAGGACGATATCATTTCTAAAAACCAAGAATATGACTGTGGAGGAGGGACAAATTGGCTACAAAGACCTGGGTACAGGGTGGTTGCATCTGTAGAATAGTGTCAGAACCGGAGAGGAAAGCGAAAAATTGTGCAGGGCGAAAGTGCTTCGCCAGGTGGCAGCGTGAACTCATCGCCGAGGAATTTTGTTTGTCGTCATTCTAGTCGCAACGAGCTCTGCCCGGAAGAGTAAGGTGCGGAATAGAACAGATGATGTCAAAAGCCCGCAGGTTAGACGAATACGTCGGCCCCTAACAGGTGGAGGAGAGAGACTAAGCGTACTTCCGGAACCTCGAATACGGCTTTGCAGAAATGAAACGGCGTAAGGACCGCCAAAGTACTGAGTATAAGTTCCAATGAAGAGTGGTCCCATTGACATCTTAATTCTGACTATCTTTCGTCGTTTCGCTCCTCTTGCGTAGAAACATCCAAGACTTACAAACAAGTCCCGTTCTCTCGTCGAGACCGTGTCTCTTTACTGCCGTTCCTCGTAGGCAGTAGCGATATTAATGACGGGGTGCGACAGCTGAACGGTTTTCAAGCAGTTAGTCGTGGCGTACTACTCTGTTCACTTTGCATGGCAATATCCATTGTATCAATCAGCCTTCAGATCAAATGTGTTCTGCGAAAACACGTCGTTGACTAGCATGACGGTCGTGGGGTACATATGGAAAACATAGACGAGTACGATTTCCTGAGTCCGACAGGCACGGAGGCCTTGTAGTCGACGCTTTCCTTCGATGTAGGTGGATGACGTTGTGTCATCCCAAAAAGCCAGCAACTGGTTCTGGCGTCTCCATTTCCGGAAAGGGATGTCGACGTCCACTGCGTGCAGTACGAGGTCCAGTTATAACCGTTGTTTACTACACAGTTTGCAGTTTCAGGTCTAGTAATTCTACACCTGGATTTCCACCAAGTGGTCGTCTGGGTCCAGTACTAATAGCCTTGGACTTTCACCCAGCGGACATCCGGGTGCAGCATTACTAGACTCCGACTTCCGCCAAGTAAATCTCTAGGCCTAGTAATGCTAGGCTTCAAACTGCACTTTTCGAAACTCCTGGTCTAGTAATACTAGCTGATTACTAAGGCCTGTGGAAGCTCAAGATGCAGGTATACTGCGCAGTGTACTGTAACATTTGGATGTCTATCCCTAGTTTTACTCCACTACATCTGCATTTTTCGGAGTTCCGAATGCAGTATTGCCGTATTCGGAACTGCGAAAAGTGTAGCTGCGCATCGCACGTCGTGACACTAAACAGAACGTTTTCTGCGCGCGGTGAACGCCCGAGCTCTTTCTACTACAATCCCGTACTGCTATATGAATAGTCCTTCAACAATATTTAAACGGACCTCGGTTTTCACCATTATGCACTATTATCACCTCTACGCCGTCGCCCTCGCCACCTCCAATGACCGACCTTCTTTGCATTGCACCGCACTCTACAAGTCTTATCACTCTTCAACGACTCCTCCCACCGCGCCATCCATCCCTTCCAGCGCGCACACCTCACCCCACCATCACCGGCACTCTCTCACCCTCTCCACCTACAACAGCCCCGACTCCCCCTATCGCATTGCACTCCACTTCCAACAGCCAGCCCTTCCCACATCGCATCGCGCACCAACCGGTTCGCCCCTCTTCAACACCGCCTCCCATTCCACCTAGACTCTTCGCAGCCGTGTGAATAGGGTTTCGAATAAGCGCTACGTACTTGTGAAGACCGTTGAATCGCAAGGAAAAACCATCGCTCAGTACCTTCTGTTGACAGCAAGGTACCTTTGTAGATTTGACGAGATGGAGTGCCGGGTCGCTGTAATCTGGATAGGGCCTGCGGTACGTTCCTGCGTTTCACAGTTTCTCAGCCGTGCATTGAACTAAGCCTAGACCGTATGAAATTTCGGAATCTTTCAATTATGGATTTCGCAGTCTCACTGCTTCTCGATTCCCACCTCTTGGTGTAGTAGCCGTTAGCGATTGCATAATGTTCTGTTGCCGACATAGCCAATAGCGGGCGCGTGTGTGGAATGGGACGCCCCGTTTTCCACCCTGACCACTCCCGCGTGCAGGAGCCCTGTACTAGGTTTTGTGGATGCGGGAGTGCTCGCGAGCGAACCTACCGTATTGTACTTAGTGAAAACAAGAAAACAGCTACACGCGTGGAAAATTTCCTACCTGTCCTTTCTCCCACTCCCCCCACCAGCCTATCTCCTTGCAACCTTCTTCGCCAGCCCTGAACATGAGCTGCAAACTTCGGCACTGCGTCTACTCGTCTTTCGACGTGTACTCCCTTTCCAGACATGAGCAGCAGTGTCACTTCCGAGCACACCGACCGGCCGAGCTCGTCTCTACTTCTCCGCAAGGTCCACGTGCCCTAGAGCCTCCAGTCCACTGTAATGACAACGTCCTTTCCGATGAGGCCCCGCCGCTTCTCCTTCCTTGCGTCCCATTCCTGTGTCACCCTGACGCAGAACCGGTCACAAGTAAGACCGGCCTTCTTATAAAATCTATCGCAGTTTCCCTTGCCGAATTAGAGAGGACTGTCGGCCTGCGGACGGTTGGCGAGATTACTTATGTCCGGAGGGATCCCGACTTTTCTCCCGCGGGCTTTGGAAACCGCATTCGCCTCGCACAGGAGTGTCGCTCCCTTATGTACGCTGTCGTCTAGAAGGAGCTTCACGATCAGGACTTCTCTGCAACTCATGTGTTGGACTCCTGTAGTACTTCCTTCTGAGCTGCCTACTTCTGGGACCTTGTCAAGACCCTGCGAAAGCAAGTAGTGCAAGCTAACGTAGAGACTCGCTACTTACATCCTTGCCCTGACACCCCGCAGAGCGACACACATGCCTTCGTGCATCCGCTGCAAACTGACGTGCACCAGCGAGTTCGTAAAGACCTCCCGGTAGAAATCATATGTAACGAGCTTAAGCGTTTCACCTGCAACACGGGGATGTCGGGGACCCACTCATTTGTAGGTTGTGTACTGATCGATATCGATCAATCTGCCACTACAATTGACGGCAGCGCCCTCATTGGCTCTTCCGTGCATCTTGCTCTCCTCAACTTCACCGCCGCTTTTCGCCAACGCTGTATAATGTCCCCGCATACCGTCGCTACCTATCTTCCTCTCCAGATCTTCCCAACTGTGAGTGAGAGGGACTTTGGCGTTCTTCCACTTTCTTCGACCACTCGCGGACCATGCGCGAGAACCGCCATACTACACTCCGCCCTGCTCTCTCTGGTGGGGTCTCTGCATGAAAAAGCCCTCGTTTGCTTCACATACTTAGATGCCTACCATCGTTTCCGGAGATGGCACCCAGTCTTCACCAGCTACAGTTGCGACATATTGACGGTGAAGGAAATCATCGACACTGGATCGGGCACACAAACAAACCAACCCTGCCACCATGGCGACATACCTTCGAATCTCCTCACTTTGTCTGCCCCACTCCCACCGTACACCACGCAGTCCCCCATCCATCTTCGCAGAAAAGAGGCCGAACTCGAGGACGACGTCGCTGCTCATGCATTGCTGGATAGGCCGGCTCAGGCACGACGTGGCACCGCATAGGCGCAACAAACTTTCGCCACTTCCTCCATGCGAAGGTTACCATCCTTTCTGGAAACGTGCCACCTGCCTCCGTCCAACTCTCGTCTCGACATGCACTCCATTTTCGGTTTCGGACCGCTGCAGAACTTCCACCTCGGCATCTTCAAGCTAATCAAGACCTGCATTTTTCTCATGCTCTACTCCTCCGTCCTATTCATCCGGCAAGCTTCCGCCGGCAATAGCCAAATGCAGTTCAGAACCATCCGCACTGCTTTCCTTCGCGAAGCCAACACATTTCTGGATGCCCGTCAAAGGGAATTCTACGCTCCAGACCTACACGTCCACTTCTCCGCGTCCGAACAAAAACAATCGCCTGAACTGGCCCTACACAAATAAAGGAGTCGGCGGCGTTCTGGGGTCCAAACACTACAAGTTCGTTCATATGGTCTTTCCAGTTATCGCAGGACTCACAGACAGTTGCTGTGATGAAGCTAACTACGCGCCCTCCGCATCTATTTGCCCCCAGTACACAAGATCCAGCTCGCAGCTACCAGCGGTAGTGGGGTCCTTGTAGAGTCACGCACACGCGGGGAAAGCCGGCGGGCGTTTAATGTAGGTAAACTGTCAGCAGTAGAGCTGACAGCGGTGGCTGAGTGCCTGTATATGGGCATTTCAGAAAATAACGAAAATCCAGGCTTGGGTGGTGTCACTAATGACAGGGCTTGATATCTATAGCTGTGAAAGTACATGGGCAGAGGGATATTGTTCTGCAGATTAAACTCGCACACCCATCTGCTCATGTGTTTTCATTTGTGTAGATTTCAGCCCCTGACACTAGTGACACCCCCGTAGCCTAAGTTTGCATAACTTCTCTAACGTCATTTTCCTGCTTTAGTGGCCCCGAAATCGCCCACTTTTCGGGGCGACCTTTCTAGCGGCTGAGCCGAAGTATTTCTCATCCGCTATAGTGTGCCCGGCTCGCTGGAACCTGTCCTCAAACTGGCATGTAGTGTTGAAGATTGTTTATCTGCACGCTAATTTGGAAGAACCTGCCACGTACTCAGAACCTAACAGTATCCCCGTAGTTTGTGAACAGGTCGTCGGCGTTCAGAATCTCAAGCTTCGCACAGATTGTAACGGTTTGTAGTGAATATAGAGCTCTCTGCGACAGTTCCCCTCCACCCTCGTAAAATTCTACGTTTGTGTCTCGTGCTCTGAAAGTAGCTCTATTCTGCTCCTTTTTTATCCCGAGGCAAGTACCGGGCGTCATTCAGAAACTTGGCGACACAGAACGGTGCCAGTAAGATGTACATCGTATGCCTCGTGCCTTCACGGGACTCCGCCTGCCTTTCCACAAGAAGTGCTATCCGGTTGAAACGTTTCTTGTCGACCCCCAAAATCCAAGCTTCGTAGATCCCCGTCTCCTCCTGCGTGCGCTTAAGCAAGTCTGCCTAGGACAGCTCCCCATAGAAGAGGGGGATCGGGATCTCTCCTTTCGCGAAGTCCAATCCTGCAAACACCCAGACTCGTACTCTCTCGTCCTTCACCATCGAGGGACGCACCACCATACACGTCGCCATCGATTCAACCGGCCGTAATATTCGCCGGTCCTGCGTGTCCAGTAGGCCGTGCTACTTTGCTAGCCAATTGTCCACCGACGCCTGTGAATAGCGCTGGGAAAGGATGGGATCGCAGGCGTGGGTCGCAATAAACAGTACTTTGTAGTCCGGTAGACATCGACACTGGGGACACCTAGCACCACCGTCCGCAGGGTTGCTCCCCACCGTGGCAGACGCATTCCGATTCATACCGACCAAGTACATTGTGATAAGCACGAGAGCCCGCGGAGAGCCACCAATGTCGTACGCGATGCTCACAACGCATTCTGAAAACACCTTAACCAAGGCCGGTACAGCTTCACTAACGCAGTCGTGATCCTTGTCGCACTCCACAAAACGGAGATGTCCCAGAAGCCCTACGTATGCTTTTGTAGTGGCGCAGTATCCCTCAACAGATCCACGACGAAATCTCCCGGTGTTGAATACTGCCACACCAGCTCGCTCATGTGCTCGGGGCTCTTCTGCTCAGGTCGAAGCACCTTTATGCGACTCTCTTCTCCAGCTCTTCACACCACCTCTCCGGGCTCCAACCGCTCGAATCCAGCCATACATGTCGTCCATGCTGCACGCAGAGCCTGCACTTACCCGCTCCTTTGGTAGCAGACCCGCGCAAACCGCACTTCAGGCGACACACTCCTCCGCCAGAAGTGAACAGCCCATCGCGTGACTGTGGGGTGGCCAAATTCTTTTATACCTGGTATTTGCGTGTAATGGTCTCGACCTCGGTCGTGAACCATGGGGTGGTCCTCGACGTTAAACACGCGGTCCTTCTGCCGCCTCCCCCTCGTCGCGCTGGCCCTGTCACTCCCCTCGTCGCACACCTGTCGCCTGTAACGCGTGAGGCGCGAAAGCCACATGACAAATTGGAGGCCACTACAGCAAATGATTCCTTGGCCATTTTTAGCAAGCATTGCATCGAATATTGGGATGGACGCCTCGATGTCCCTGTGGTGGAAGAAATCATGGGAAGGGCTATTCGAACCACGCTCGCTTCTGGTGTTGAACGGAGGGTCCAGCATCAGCAGCTGAAACTTACCCTCTAGGTAGTTACCGGAGTCATCTGTGTGATGATTGAGGACGTCGTGGAAAGCGCAGCTGTAGGCACGGCAGTCCGACTTCATCATGCCAAGCAACTCCGCGGCAAGGTCGGTCGATGGATTCTCGTTCGGGACCGACTCTTCCGACTCCTCGTCCGGTGGTGTAGACGGGCTAATGTGGTCGGCTAGTTCCGCCGTCTGACGAAGGGGTCTTTCCGCTCCGGCACCAATGAGTCGGGAGTGGACCAGAAAGCCTCAGTAGCTCGCTCTGTCCGACTGTGTGCCACGACTTCTCCCAATTCGTTGTCACTACCCTGTAGGTGCAGCTCCATCTCCACCTTCAGCCAGGACGACAGAAAACGAGGAGGCTGCGCGGATAATCCCACACCGGGCGTGGTGCTCAATAGTTTTACCCGCCGACGACGACGTGGTCTTGTGTCTTCCGAATCGGCATCCGACAGCTCCGAATTCACCCTGATAACCTCTCGACGGATACAATGATCGTCAAGCGCTTCACGCTGAAGCGCCGTGAACTCCCGCCCATCCCCGCTCAAGGCGATAAAGACCATTGGCGAGTTGTCATCATGGAGCTCAAAGTGGTTCAGATACGGCCAGTTGCTGCGGTGCTTGACATTGTACAGAGTTTGGTTTCCAACGATGGCTTGCAAGCTCGACACGACCAGACTGGTATTTGCCCGCATTGCTACATACTTCTCCGCACTACGGCCCCTACGCTACCGTACTGCTGGTACTCTCCTCCAGCTTTGCTACCACATTCCCTTGCAGCGAAGTCACCTGCACGACAGGTGCAATACCATAAGCGCGTGACTTCAAATTCACGAAGTGTTGAACGCGTGGACGAAACAGAAGGTAGGGTACGACTACCGTCTCGCACTCCGAGTCTCCCACTGACCTTGATAGCTTGGCCCACGCCCGAGTTTGCAGTTGCGCAGCAGAAGGATGAGGATTTTCTGTTTTGATTTACCTTCTTCAAAGCGAATACACGATTGCTGCCGTGCCCCGCTTGGCGTACATTGATCGCGTGGGAGAACATGAGAACCTCGAGGGTTCTGGGGCGGCCAACAGAACAGGTTCCTGGCAGAACTACTTCGGGAGCCTTGCTGACCTTAGAGGTAATGAATTTGGAGCCAACTGTAGGGGACATCTCATAGTTCTTCTGACTCAGGGCTGCATCCGCGAGCTTTCCAATCCTTTTGTCTTTTCGCGTCAGGAACAGGACTAGCAGCGCTGCGCGCACCATCTGCTGCATTTGCTCGCTGCATAGCTCCCGAGAGACCGGGTCATCGCTCTCGATAGAAGTGCGGAAGTCGCTGCCATGCTTGCGCTGCTTGCTCTCGACTACGACAATTTCCTTGATAGCTGTTGAGGCCTCGTCGTCTGCTGCCATGAGATAGTGCAGGAAGGCCGACATGTGAAACTTCATGAGGTCAAACTTCGCCTTCACCTTGGATGAGGAGAGAATGACAATGGAGGCAAGTAAGCCCACGCCGCCTATCTCGGGCTGGCTGGGTTCTGTCGGTGGCGTGGTTACATTATGATGAGGAAAAATAGGAGGAAAGAAGCCAGGGAATGATGTGGATGCAAGGAGAGGGGAGCAGACCGTCTCAAGCGAGGCAAGGAAAACAACGCGGATAGCGGTACTGGGGGGAGAGACGAGGACGAAGTGAGGAAAGCAGGGGAGACCGCGTCGGTATGTCTGTATCACAAGGGTGTGAGGTGTCGTCCTATGGGAGCAGGTGTGTGCTATTTTTATTGCGGACAGGTAGGGCCGCGGCCAGGAACACGAAACGCTCCCACACGCTCGCGCTTCTGTTCCCTAACAGCATTTACGAATAGTGGCGCGCCCCTTTCACAAGACTTGGAGAAATTGGTAGATTATTTATGGTATGGGAGGGTGTCACTAGTGACAGGGTCTTGGATCTACATATTTGACAACACATGAGCAGACGGGTGTGCAAAACTTAATCTGAAAAACAACATCCATCTGCACATGTATTTGCGCATGCGCAGATTTCAACCTCTGTCATAAGTGGCACCCCACCGACCTTAAAAATTACTGACATTCGAACGTCCGGAAACACACGTTTACGATATCTCTGTGACGTTGACTCGAGGTTGAGTTTGTTTCGACGCTTCCAGTGACACGTGGAAGACCTGTTCAGCACAAGAAGTGTGTGCCTACCATTCTGCACGAGTCAAATGTAGAACGGGTACAGTAAAGGTGGGATGGAATGCTGGCGTCTGTACTCCCCACTTGCTTCTAAGGATAGGTGGCCGTACATCGTAGGAAAAAAAGTTTTTCTGTATGAAAGGATTTCGACTAGACTTCAGGCTTCGGCCTTCCGCTGCAAATCGGCACAGACCACGCGGTGCAGGATGTGCATACTCATGTGCGCATTGTTAAACAGCGATGATTCGATGATAAAAGCAGGCTCTCCTACAGGAACGTAATGCGATGGATAGAACCACTAAACTTGAACCCCGCGATACAGTTACGCGTCTTATGTTCAGGAGACCCTAGACTAGGGCCACCCAGCATCACTCGTGCGATGTGCCACGTCCTACGTGGATTCCACGTTAGTACTTGTTTTCCTTCCACTAAATTTACAACACTGTCCGGGAAATCAGCGCCGAGCTTTACACATCACCTCTTGCCATATAGCGTCGGCAAGATTCTGGGTGAACCAGTACAGCCAAACATCGCCGAGCACAATGCTCAGTTTTCTAGCACCGCAAATGGCGCCTATTGCGTGTAGTGGTCTTCAGTGTTATAGCGCGAAATCCGCTAGAAGGTGAGTAAGAGATTGAATAGCCAAAGGTAAGCTGATCAATGTGAGGCAGGCTATTGCTCATCATGGAACATTGAGGTACGTAAGGTGAGATGCGGAACTGCAGTGTACTGCACGATTCGCAGTACGAGCTGGATGTTCTAATAGGAAGTGCACTGCGAGTAGTGAATGCTGGCATTCACTTGACGCGGCAGTTTGAATGTTTTTATTTTGGGGAGTCGGCGTCCATGCGAAACACTGCCTTACTACACGAACTTCACGTCTTGGAATGCCACGGAAGCGAGCATTCTATGGCATTCTAAATCATGGGGTACGGGTGGAAGGTTTACTAGGCTACTGTCCGCGGTGGACGTTCGCGTTCGATTCCGGGAACAGCGACACGTCCACGACAATCGATGGCCCAGACTTGTCGTGATACGTACAGTCGGCTGAGAGGCAGCTTTCCGGCTGAACAGACGAACGTTACTACGACAGGCACTGAGGTTGTTGAGCTGGATGAGGTACAGGAATATTGAAAGTTTGGTGTCTGTCGACTGCTGATGTATGGTACTCAACTCGGCAGTACTCTTACATTTGTAATCAAGCTTGTAACCTATCGTAAACCAGCCTATGAAGTACCTCCAATACGGCCAGTACTTGCAGACCTCAGCACCCCAGAACTTATCTTCTGTGGTCAAAGTGCAGAGTTCGGAGCATGGCTTTGTCGTCTGGACATTGTCAGATACACAGCTAGCAGTAGAACGGGTTCACCTAACGAGAGTCTCTTCTGCTTTTTTGTGAAACAGCTGCATGCAAGCTGCGCGTGAATTGATGTGAAGCTGGAGGCGCACTCGTGAACCATTTGGATCATGCAGCGGCTCGAGGGAAGCAAGGCGATGTCGAACTCTGCGTCGGGAGCGCTACTGGACTGTTTGGCGGAATGAAATGGACATTGGGGAGTGATCAATGAGCAGTGAGAGGTCTTCGGTCGACGACATGGGTCAGCTTCGAACAAACTCTCGTCATAATGATGATAAGGCGGCAATCGTTATACGTTCATGTTGCCAGAAGCATAGTCTTTGTAGATCGGGCGAGTGTAATTCTACCGAGGATTTTTCGACGAGGAAGACAGAGATAGCCGCTACCAAAATGATCGTTTGTTTGCGAGTAAATGGCGAGGAGATAGAATTGTGCGTGTCTCATACTCAACGTCTTCGACGACTACGTCTGTCGTCGCGAGCAACGTTGTCGTGAGGAAGGGTTTCATCGTAGGCGCGGTTTGATCCATCAATGGACTTTGCCGTGGCGTAGTAGTCTTCCGGGCCACCCTGTCGATCAACAAGCTCACAAGTACTGCCTCCGTAACGCAGGTTTTCTTCATGACAACGGAGTGTGACGGCAGTGGCCCTACCGGCCGGCTAACGACTGGAATGTAAACGGGGAGTCACACAGCATCTGCGTTATACCGAAAGGAGGGCTGGTGATCGTAACTTCGATTGTAGTTTGCGCCTGGTTTGGCTTCACAGACACACAGCTGTCACTGCCGTATATCCAGGCAGGGTATTAACAGCTTGGACATCTTCGCGAGCGTCCCTTATGCCATTCTCGACGCCATAGACAAGGTTCTAGCGATAGGTGATAGTTCCGTCGAAAACATGTTAACTGCAGTCGGAAGACCTACGGGCAAACTAGAATCTTTAACATGGGATCAGGCAGTCGAGGTGATCGGGCGAGAAGAGGAGCCCCGCTCCGCAGATGGGTTGCTGACTGAACTGGTTATTGATTGAATGAGACTCCTGTTGGGTCGAAACGGTTCCAGTTCCCACAAGAAATCACACATGCGAGCTTCCAGCCTCCATCGCAGTGCCGAGAAGAACGTGAGTGTTGCCAAAAATGTTTTTCGCCTTCTTTCCAGCAAGGTTCTCGATGTGCACTTCGTGAATTAAATTTTGGGAAGTACAGTCCGACGGCGTCGGGTGACTCACACCCTGGCCCTGCAAGTTTCTAACGTCAAGAGCTTTAGATTCTAGCATCGGCTCAATGGGGCCAGTGTCTAACAGGTCCTGGTATCGGGGCATCAATAGAGGACTGGGGCGTGGTACCCAACCGTCTAGACACAACAGTGCAGATATCCAACTGAATTACTTTCAGCTGCGAAGAGCTGCACGTTACGCGGAGGAGTTGTCTTCGTTACTCAAAAACCGTAGAGACCACAACATATAGATGCCGTCGTTCACGGGTGCCATTCACCGGTCACCTCAATATAACAGGCACTGTTTGCACCGCGCATTGAAGCACAAAAGGACCCGGTACGTACGCTTCTGGCCGAGCGCATGCCGAAGAGGTTGACTGTAGTGGTCGTAGTAGACCTGTGATGGCAGAAGGTTTCTTAATGGTGTCGGAATCCGCTACTCCAGTGTCGGTATAGATCTGACAGTGGTTTACATCCCACAGCAGTAGCAGCCAATGAGTGAAACATTTCGGTTGCGATTCTCAACGTAGGTATATTGGGTGATGAAGGAAGTAGTACCCCCGATCTGGCGGCGATCGAGCTGCAGCTCGGTCTCAGTCCCGTTTTACGCCCAGGACCCCCAGCTTGCGTGGTCTATTGTTCCGGATGCTTTACAGCGTACAAATGACCAGTTCCGCTCTAGTAACTTAGAAGCCATATCAAATATCTCGTCAAGCGAACTCCGCAGCCTCTCTTTCCCCCCATTCTTCACGTGGTCATTGAAACGCGCCGCTCTCACGCCCATTATAGCTGAGGCAATCTGTTTGATGATAGTTTCAACTACTGCGCTTGCCCTTGAATGCGTTCTTTTCGCCAAGTGCGGAAAAGAACCGCAGTCGGTACTGTCGAAAGACGGAATTACGATGTATGGCCAACTTTCTCGTGGTGCATTTTGTAGCAGCCCAGCTCATAATTCTGGACACGTATAGCATTTCTGCAAGTGAGCTCTAGAGCTAGCAAAATTGGTGCTGTCCCAGGTAAAAACCTGCCGGAGGTACTTGTATATCAGAAGGCTTTTTCAACTAGGTCTGAACAGCTCAATACCCGCCTCCGACCCAGAGTACGGGAAACTGTGCTCACAACCGCAAGTGCCCGGGGTTGCGATGGCATGTGGTTGCGAATGGGGCTTAGAAGAGGGCTATGTGACCATAGCAGATGAACATACGGATCTCGAGACTAAGGTATGCGTCCCCTTCCGCCTCTCGATGCCACGGCATGGTCCCATTGCCTGCTCTGTCCGACGTTAACCGCTGGGGATGCCCGTCTGATTTCATCGCAAATAAAGCCGACGGAGAAACGCATAGATTAGCTTGACTCTGTAATTTGTAGGGAAAGAGAGGTACTATGTAATCGATCTGCAGAACCCCGGCACAATTGCAGCGAACGAAGTGCCTCTGTGGTTCTGGAACTGGATGCAGAGGTCTGCCAGGTACAGTACCCTAGTACACATTCGACCCGTACTGTACAATTTGGAATGTCATGGATCGCCGAACTCCGTGGCATTCCGAAACGTGGAGTTCGTGTGGTACGGCGGTTGTTCGTATGGATGCTGAATTCCAAAAAACGAAATTTTGAACTGCCATGTCCAGTACACGCCCGTATCCGCAACGCGCAGCTCATTTCGTAGTAACATATCCAGCCCGTCCTGCGAATTGTTCAGTACACTGCAGCTCCGCATCTCACCTTCCGTACCTCCATGTCACATGATGACCTATAGCCTGTCTCACGTGGATAAGCTTACCTTCGACGTTTTCTACTCACAATTGCCTTCCGACCGATTTCGGGCAACTACACTGAAGACTACTACGCGCAATATACGCCATTTACAGCTCTACGAAACTGGGCATTATGCTCGTTGATGTTGGGCCGCAGTGCCTCACCAAGAATCTTTGCGGACGTTATATAGCACAAGATAGAGTGTCAAACTCTGCACTGATATCTCGGCCAGTATCGTAGACACATTGGAACGCAAACAAGGATGAACTTGTAATCTGCATTAGGCGTGGCACACCGCACCAGTCCTACTGGACTGCGTTTGTTCAGTGTGTACCGAACGTAGGACGTTTAACCGCATCGCGGGGCTCAAACGCAGTGACTCTGTCCTTCGCAACGCATTCGTGGTGTAGAGCCTGCGGTGTGCATCGAACTGTCACTGGTTGAAAATGCCCGCAGGAATCCATACATCTGGGACCGCCTGATTTGTACCAAGGTGATGGAAGTTGTAGCGCAAGGCTCAGACGTACAGTCGAGTCGACATCCCATCATACAGAACAGATTTCTTCCTACGCTGTACGCCAACCTATCCTCAGAAGTGTGTTAGGAGTATAAATGCCCAAACCTCACTGCACCCCTACAGTAGCTGTGCTACGGTTCACCGGTGCAGAACGAGAGGCACACACTTCTTGTGCTGAACAGGTCGTTCACATATGGCACGGGGCGTAGAAACGAATCGAACCTCGGGTCGACGTGAGAGAGAAGTTCTGAACATGTCTTTCGTGGCATTGAAAAGTAAGTAATTTATAGGGTCGGTGGGGTGTCACTAGTGTCAACGGGTGAGATCTACCCATGTGAAAGTACATGGGTCGATGAATGTCGTTTATGAGATTAAATTTCGCACATCCATCTGCCCATGTGTTTTGACACGAGTAGATCTCAGCCCCTGTCACGAGTGACGACCCCCAAGTTTAAATTCTTCTTACTACTCAAATATGATTCTCTTTCTATAGCGGCCCCAAAAATCGCCCACTATTCTGGGCGAACTTGTTTGCAGCGAGGCCCAAGTCTCTTTCAGCCGCTATTGTCCGGCCTGCTCGCTGTAACTGGTTCTAAGAGTGGCATGTAGTATTCAAATTTGTTTACCTGCACGCTATTTTGGAATTTCCTCCTACGCACTTAAAATCTGAACTTTTATCCTTAGTTTGTGAAGAAATCCACGCCGTTCAAAATCTCACGCGCCGCACGGATTGTAACGGTGTCTCGTAAACGGAAAGCTCTTTGCGACAACTCCCTTCGATCCTCGCGAAACTCCACGTTCGTATCTCGCGCCCCAGAAGAACCCCTATTTCGGTCGTCCTCATCCTCAGATAAGTCCCGACCGTAATTCACGAGTCTGGCCGCACAAAAAGGTGCCTGTAGAATGTACATCTTATGCTCCGGACCTTTGTGGGACTCTGATTTCCATTCCACGAGAATGGCAGCCTGGTTGAACCATTCTTTGCCTACCCCAAATATTCCACCTCAGCAGGCCTTCATTCTCTCCTGCATGCGCTCACGCATCTCTACATTCAGGAGCTTCGCATAGACCGGAAGGATTGTGTCTCCTTTTGGGAAGAACCAATGAGGAAACACCCCGAGTCCCACAACTTCGTACTTCACCGTCGACGGGCGTACCACTACACACCTCGCCATCACTTTCACTTTTCGTAATGATAGTGAGTCTTGCGTGTCCAGCAGGGCGTGGCAATTCGCCGGCCAGTTGTTCATCGACGTCCGTGAATAGCGTAGGGAAAGCATCGGATCCCTGGCGCGGCTCGGAACAAACCGGACTACATAGTCCGGTAGACACTGAGGCCGGGGACACCTAGCAGGAGCATCCTCAGTGCCGCCAACCGTCCCAGCAGACACATTCCGTCTAAAGCCGGCCAAGTATCTTGTCGCAAGCTCCACAGTCCGCGGAGAGCCACCAATGTCGCACGCGGTGCTCACAACGCTCTAGCAAGACGCTTTTACCAAGCCCGAGAGACCATGACTGATGCAGTCGTTATCCCTGTCGCATCCCACCAAACGACGATGTCTCGGAAGTCATAGACATGCTTTTGCAGGCGCCTAAGTACCGCTGAGCTGGTCACCCACAAGGTCCCCAGCTCTCAAATACTGCAACATCAGCGGGCTCATATGACTACTGCTCTTCTCCTCAGGTTGAAGCATCTTAGTGCAACCCTCTTCGTCGGCTCTTCTCACCCTCTCTCCGGGCCCCAACCGCTGGATTCCATCCATATAGTTAGTTCGAGATACAAACGATGCTTGTCAAGTAGACGAGCAAGGTCAGGACGCGGGAGCAAGAGACTGCCGGTCTAAAGACAAGGGTCAACGACCACAAGGATAAGCTACAGCATGCCGACCAAAAGCTTGATGAGATGCGGTTGGCGACTAAGGCACCACATTCCGAGTCCCTGCGACAACAAGCCGAACTTAAGCATGCCAAGCAGGCGAACGAGAGCCTTCGCGTGGCTCCAGGTATTTCTGGTGCCATCCAGCAGGCCACGTTGTGTGCAGAAACTGGACGTGGTCAGGGTCACAGGCGTACGAGGGAAGTGGGGGCAAAGCACAGTGATGTTGCCCAAACCGTCGAGAAGCTAATTCTGCCATGGTGCCACCCCAGAACAGCTGAGCTGAACCCAAAAAATTCTGTTTCAATGCGTACCTGGGCCGGTCGCAGTGAGCTGTACGGGGCAGGGGAGCTCTCCGCGGATGGCCTGGAGGGTGTCATACCAAGGGCACGGATGGTTCTTGCTAATCGTAAGGAGTACCACACGTCTTCCTTCTACGATGAGGCGACGGCTCTGGTTGGAAATGTACGTGGAGAGCTTCGCGCTGGGAACTGGTCATCCTTGTTTTTGGACGCCGATTCTCGCGGCAAGTGCGAGGAGGCCGTTTCGACAGACTACGGTCTATGCGCAAGGGCGAGGCAGGTAATCTCTGGCGTGACGATCGTGCGGAACAGAAACTCTGCGGACCAGCTGTTTCAACCGCTTGGGTATTTCTTCTTGATGTCGCGGAGGATCACGTTTGTATCGGACAGCGAGCGGGCGGAGCGCTCATCTCAGGCACTTCAAGCGCGGGTGAGGATGATGAGCTGAGAAGGGGAGCAAGGGACTCGAGACTTTTGACGTTGGGCGACTCAGCAAGGTCGGTGATCTGGCACACGGTGATTACTCTATACTGGAGTATGTGTGTTATTTTGAGGAGCGCGACGTACAACTTGGAAACTCTTTGGGGAGACATGTCCTTTAGGAGTTCTGAGGGTACCATGCTGAACAGGACGGTACGTCAGCATACGGGTCTATCATCCAACTCGCATCCCCGGATGCCTGGCTAGCAACAGTGGTATCCTGCCTGCGGTATGCTGACGGCCGTGGTGCCCAAAACCAACACATTTACAGCCTGACATTTTTCGAATACTTCCCCTGGCAACCGCGCCAATATCATGCAGCGTTTGCAGCGTTCTATGCAGCATTATTTCGCAAGAGATGTTTCGGTATGGTTCTACTGTTGAGGGGGCTTTGTGTGAGTCATTGAATGACGGTATGGAACGGGCTGGTGAAGAGGATGGCGGGGATTTGTTAGCAGGCGCCCTCGGAGTAGCCACAAACGTGGTGAAGGTGGGTTCAGAGAGCAAACTTTATGTGGTTGTATGGAAGAAGTAATTTTAGGACAACATCTGCAGTATGGTCAGCAGTGTTGTAGATTGCTCCGTTGCACCTGGAGACTCTAGTGACGAACCGTATGAACTTTGCACTGGCGCGTCAAGCCTGTCACGGATTCCAGCTACAACTGTGGAATCTTCCCCGCGCGCTTTTGTTGGAGCGTAGAACGAGTAATTGTCGAAGCCCAGCAGAGAGAAAGATACGGAAACTGTACTTATACGCTGTTAGCTCACTATGCAAATTATAGTTTTCTCGTGTGTTTAATCGGAGTGTGGAGAGAATGGCGTGTCCGTTAAAGGAAAGGGTTGAGGTAGGATTGGCCGTGCAGCAGGGTCTCTATAGAACCTGTTGACGTCGAAACAATCGTAGAGCCAGTGGAGCTGAGCAGTGAAGGGGGGAGTGTGAGAATTAGACCGCACCACGTGAGCTGTCTCAGTGATTGTAGAGGCCTAGCACTGGCCGAACCACGAATACGCAGGAGCTTGACGCCCTCGCCGGTGCGTCTCTGAGAGCGGGACCGGATTTACGGTCCGATTTACATTCTTGTCTGTAAGGCACCGCATGCAAACGCATTGCAGGGTGTCATCAACAGCGCCGATTGGTGGGATGCAACGTATGTACGAAACGAATGCATGCTCGGTAGGTTGCAGTGATTCAAGTTCATGCATACGAAAGAGAGACAGAAACCCGATCTCCTATACATTCCCTATAAGTTTTTCATTGGTAGGGGCCAGCAGCATGACGCGTAAGTGGTGCCGTTCCGTGCGGCCAAAACTGCTCTTTGCACAAACGCGCTAAATGACATAATTCCGCGCTAGGACGAGTCGAATGACTTTCACGTCGGGATTGTATTCGTTGATGGAAGTGCAGAAGCCGGCGAGAACCTAACCACTTTTGACGGTAGTAGTTTGGAGAGCGTCATATGACTGGACTGAATGTTGCTGGAGAAGCTCGGCGCGGATAACGTCCAGCAGCACAGTGGTGCCCTGGTCACCAAGCACGACAGGAACACCGATGCAGATGTCCGGAGACTCTGCGCGAGTGTTTAGAGCTTCATGGAGGTGAGACGGCCTTCTTCGTTTCTGAGAAGCAGTATGGCGAGGTTTCTTAAGTGAGCGAGTTCGCTGAGGTACCTTCTGGAGCCTTCCCTGACAAGGCGCGCCCCGCGCCTGTCGTTCAGATTCTTGCGCGGTGTCGTTAGGTGACGCGATTGTGAGACAAAGACGATTTGAGTAGGAACGGTAGCAAGGTTTTTGGAGTGCAGGATTCGGCGGATGGTTTCGTCCATGGGTGTTGCCCTTCCCGTGGAGGTGCGGCGGTAACCTTGCTTGAATGCAGCGTGAGAGTGTTCATGAACACAATCATCTAGCTCTTGTCGGCCTCCAAAGTTACGGGTGTTCTCTGCAAGGTGGGTGAGGAGATGAAACTTGAGGTTCTTGAGATTGGTCGGGTGGTGGTCCCCAAAGATGTGGAGCAAGGAGGCTTCAAACCAATTGGGACTGTCGTCTACGTTGTGAACCTCGGCGGAGCTACAGTGTTTCTTTAGCCCCATTCTCGAGCTGAGTGTAACAATGTCTGAGTACAGAGCGCAAGTATATGCGAGGGGTTTGGAGTCAGCTTCTTCACAGCAACAGTGAATGATTCCTCCGATAATTGAAAAGACCATGTCCATGGACTTGTAGTGCTTGGCCTCCAGCTTTCCGCGCACCCCTTTATTTGTATAGTGTCCGTTCAGGCGACTGCGGATTTTGGAGGTGAAGAAGTCGACATGTGGGCCCGGAACGGAGACGTCCCTCTGAATGGAAGCCAGAACTGTGTTGACTCCGCGAACGAGAGCAGTGCGGATGGACCTGAACTACTTCCGAATATTGCCGGCGAAAGTTTGCCCTGTGAACAGGGCGAGAGGCTCGAGCCTAACAAACAGGCAGGTCTTAATTAGCTTGGAGATGCCGAGATGGAAGTTGTGATCTAGTTGGAAACCGAAAATGGAGTGCATGTGGAGATGAGAATCGGACGAAAGGAGGGCGCCTGTTTCGAAAGAAGGCAGCAACCTCCGCAGGGAGCGGGGGGCAAAGATTTATTGCGCCTGTGCGGTGGCAGCTCGTGCCTGAGACGGCCTGCCCAGCAGTGCATGAGCCGCGGCGTCGGCCTCGAGGTCGGCTGATTTTCTGCGAAAATGGATGCTGAGCTGCGCGTGACGCAGCGCGAAGGAGGCGCACGAAGTTAGGAGATTTGAAGGTACTTCGTGGCGCAGGCAGGGACGAGTGGCTCTTGTGCCTGATCGAGTGCCGATGATGTCCTTCGCCTCAGGTAAGTCGCATCAGTAGCTGGTGAGGACTGGGTGACATTTCCAGAGACCACGGTAGTCATCTGAGCATGTGCACACTACCGCGGCGTTTTCATACACAGGCGATCGAAGGGAGTGCAGGGCGGAGTTCAGTATGGAGGTTTTGGTGTCTCGTGCGCGAGTAGGCGAGCAAGGTGGAAGGACGTCAAAATCTCCGTCGTACACGGTGGGGAAGAGCTGGACAGGAAGATAGCCAACAACAGTGTGACGGGAAATTATGGAGCGTCGGTGGAAAGCAGCGGTGAAGTAAAGGAGAGTTAGATGAACGGCGTAGGCAACGAGGTCCCTATTGTTAAGTTTAATTTCAGATTTATCCGTATAGATTTGTATGCAACCTACAAACAAGGGGGTCCTCGACGTCCCGGAGTCCAAGATAACACCCTCGCGCTGGCTACCCATGACTTCATCCTAGAGGACGGGACGAACTCCTTGGTGCACGTCACCCTCCAAGCGATGCGCGAAGAGATGCATGTCGGTATGCGGGGGGTCACGACAAGGGCGGAAATGGAAAGACTCTATGTTCTCTTGCGCTACTTGCTTTCACAGGATCGTGACAAGGTCCTAGACGTAGGTAGTTTCGAAGCACGCAACGCCGTGGCCGAAGACACGAGTTGTGGAGAAACCCTGGTTGTGAAGCTCCTTCTCGACAACAGCGCGTGTGAGAGAGCGACACTCTTCTGAGAAAGGAATGCGGTTTCCAAAGCGCTCGAGAGAGATTTCGGGATCCCTAAGGATAGCGATAATCTCGTCAACCGCGCGGGGGCCTGTAGTCATCCGTACATCCGAAAGAGAAAATACGGTGGATTGGTTGAGGAGGTCGGTCTCATTTGCGGTTGGTTCTGCATCAGGGTGATATAGGAATACGAGGAAGGGAAGCAGAGCCGCCAATGGCTCAGCAGGAAGGACGTTGTCAGCATAGTGGACAGGAGGTTCTGGGGCGGGTGAGCTTTGCAGAGGAGAAGGGACGGGCTCGGCTGGTCGGTGTGTTCGGAAGTGATACTGTTGCTCGTGTTTGGAAAGGGAGTACACGTCGGATTACACGCAGTGCCGAGATTTACTGCGTATATTGAGGTCTGGTAAAGATGACTACAAGGAGAAGGGCTGGCGGGAGGAGTTGAAGAATGGAGAGGTAGGATGTTTTCCACGGGTGAAGCTATCTTCTTGTTGTCAAGAAGTACAAGACGGTAGGTCTGGTCGGGAGCACTGCCGCGTTCACAAAACCAAGTCCATGTCTCCTACACATGAGAGTGGTCAAGGTGGAACACGAGGCCTGCCATTCGACACACACGCACGCTATTGGCTGTGGCGACATGAGAACATCATGGATTTGCTGGCAGATACTACAACGAGATGTGGGAATTGGAAAGCAGTGATACTGTTATATCACTAATTGAAAGATTTCCATGATTTTGTACGGCCTAGAGTATTTTAATCTAGGACATTTTTCAAGGCACGGTGGCGAAGTTGTGGAACGCAACAACCCGCCACAGGCCTTATTACAACCGCAGCGACGCGGGACGCCACCTCGTCAAATCTGCAAAGGTCCCCTGCCGTCAACAGAAAGTACTGAGCGACGTTTATTCCTTGCGCTGCGACGGCGTGCACGGGTAAGCAGCACTTATTCCAAACGATACTCGCACGGGCGCGAGGGGAACGGGCGGAATCGAAGCAATCTTGGAAAAGTGGCGAGACGTGTGGTATGCGAAGCGATGCGAGAAGTGCGGCCCGTTGCAGGTGGAGTGTGCTGCAACGCGTGGCGTGTGGATATTTGGAGATGAAGAGGGTGAGGGACTGCGGGTGGTGCTGGATTGTGACGTACACAGCGAAAGGTAAGGTGACCGAGATGGGTCTGGTCGTTGAACAGCGTCGAGACGAGTGGTTTGAGATGCGATGCGGGGAGTGCGGTCTGTAGGAGGTGGAGAGTGTGAGGGAGTGTGCGCAGTGGTGGAGTGTGGTCTACAGAGGAGGAGGAGACGCATCCAGGATGGGAGGCGTTGTTCAAGGGTTGCGAGGCCTGTGGTTTGCGATGCCGCGTGGGGAGTGTCGGCTGTTTGAGGTGGAGAAGATGAGGGAGTGCCGGTGATGGCGGCGTTTGGTGTGCAAACTGGAAGAGATGGTGGGCGGGATGGGAGGCGTCGTTGAGGAGTGGCCGTACGTGTGGTGTGGGACGAGATTCGGGAAGTGCGGGCTGTAGGATGTGGAGTGCGATGGGTCGGGTGGAGTGCGGGCTGTTGGAGGCGGAGAGAGTGAGAGAGTGCGGGTGACGGTGGGTGGTGGTGTGCAAAGTGGAAGGGAAGGTGGGCCAGATGGGTTACGTCGTTGAAGACTGGCGAGACATGTGATATGCGATGCAATCCGGGGAGTACAGTTCGTTGAAGGTGGAGAGGGTGGTGGCGTGCA
>JAUKWC010037499.1:0-14516 GCA_032356245.1 Endocladia muricata
GCACCTGAATGTCGCGCGCGGCCGCTATCAGCATGTGCAGCACGTCTGCCGGATCGCCGGGTACAGCCGACCGTGGATCGATATCCACCTGCGCAGCCGCAGAATAGAAAGCCATACGTTCCATACTGGTTAGGCCAAAAGCGTCTGCCAGTTTGGCAATAATCTGCGGCTCAAGATTGCGCTTATCGCCCTGCTCGATCTGACCAATCGTTCGGCTTGAGTACAAAATTGCCTCTGCAAGATCCTCCTGTTTCATTGGTCTGCTTTCGGGCAGCATGATCACTTCCATTCGCAGTGCTTTGACCAACATTCCAAACTCTTTTCGATTCATTTCTTCCTCAAAAAATTGTTAGAACCACCCAATCAACGGATTTCCGTGAGTGGATACCCGTACAATCAGTATATTGTGCATAGATTTTGGTTAGGCGACTTGATAAACTAAGTTTAAATAAAATTATACCACTAACTTCATAAACGCCTGAACAATACAGCGAACTTGCTCTACTTAAACACGCTCTTGACTACCCAATAAATCAAAAGGAACAAACGATGGGAAATTTAGCTTTCTCGGCGGGGATTCTCATCCTCTTCGTGATTCTTACCCACTATCTAACGAAAAAAAACAACAAGGGAATGATTACTCGTATCGAACGGTTAGAGAACAATGTGATGCTGCTCAGAAATAAATTGCAAGAGCAAGCGACAGAACAGATCCATAATGGGGTTGAAGATATAGTATCCGCCGACCCATTACGCTTGCCAAAGCAATCCCTTGCAGAGGATATTGCAATATATGATAGTGTAGAAACTGATACCATAAAAAGAGAGAGTCTCACTGTAGAAGAGCAAACGGCAGATGCGTGGCGGCTCGACGAAAGCGCAACGCAGATCCCATCTCCCTCGATGGATCTGCAATCGCTCGCCCATACTGCTGAAATAACCGTCCCTGAAACAACCGTCCCTGAAACAACCGTCCCTGAAATAGCCTTCTCGCTCGATGAAAATTTTTCCGAGCATCTCGAAGATGGCGATATAAACGCAGAACCGGCTTGGTCTATGCCGCTGCTTGGCTGGTTTATGCGTAGCAACATCCTTGTGCAAATCGGAATCGTTATCCTCTTCATCGGCATCGGCCTCCTGCTCAAATATGTTTCCGATCTCAGCTTGTTAACGTTAGAGATGCGCCATGTGGCTGTGGCAACGGGTGGCGTAGCCCTAACCGGTCTCGGCTGGTTTTTGCGGCAGAAGGCGCGTCTTTATGGGCTGGCATTGCAGGGCGCAGGCTTGGGCATCCTCTACTTGACCACCTTCTTCGCCTTCCGCATCTACGATCTAATATCAGCGGGAGTAGCGTTCCCAATTTTGGTGGCACTTGGCGTAATCTGCGCAGGCTTGGCGGTCATCAACGATGCGCGCGTGCTGGCATTTATGGCCGTCATCGGTGCATTCTTAGCCCCGATTCTGGCGTCGAACAACACGGGCAGCCACGTTATGCTCTTTGGCTACTATGCGCTGGTCAACGGTAGTGTGCTGGCCATTGCGTGGTTTAAAGCTTGGCGCAGCCTAAACTTAGCAAGCTTCTTTTTCACACTAGCGGCTGGCGTCCTGTGGGGGATCGAAAAATACTCTGCGGATCTCTTTAACAGCACCGAACCATTTGTGATCCTTTATTTTGCATTCTTTGTGCTGATTGCTGTTTTGTATGGATGGCGCAAAGCCGCCGATCCAAGCGCAACCCGCATCGATCTAATCGACACAACAATCGTCTTTGGCAATCCATTTGCCATCTTTGCTGTGCAGTCGATCCTGATGCAGCCTATCCAAAATGGCATCGGGTTAACCGCCGCGGCCATGGGTCTAATTTATGGCCTGATTAGCATCCTCTTCCTCCGGAGAGATCGACGCTGGGATCGACGCTGGGATCGAAGTCAGAATAGTGATGAGTTGGATAGTCGCAGTGCGCAGCATCCATTGACCGAAGCTTTCCTCTTTCTATGCTTCTTCTTTCTGGCATTGAGCGTGCCGCTGCTCTTTCAGCCAGATGTAACGATAGCAACGTGGGCGGTTACGGGTGCAATTTGGGTGTGGATGGGGACGCAGCGTCAAACTTCTTGGACTCGCATCTTTGGCCTATTCGTGCAGCTAGGCGCAGGAGTGTTTTTCGTACAGGATTATGCCACGACTATTCTACAATCTGCGCCGATAGAAAGCATACCATTTGTAAATTCGCTCTACATTGGCAGCCTCTTGCTAGCTGGATCGGGTCTTGTCTCGGCCTATCAACTCTGGCGTGGCAAACAGAGTGTGGGTGATTCAGTCAGCGTAGAATCTAGAGCAGGACTTACCAATCGGGTGGGTCGCTGGCCGCTGGTTTCAGCCCTCTTTATGCTGTGGGGACTGTGCTGGTGGTTTGGCGGTGGCATCATGCAAATTATGGAGATCTTCCTGCCATATCGTGCCACCAACGTACTTGATCTGCTGCTCTTTACCGGTAGTTCGGAAAATCTAACGCCAGAGAATCTGTGGGCCACATTCATGCTCTTCTTTGCTGGTTCTGCTGCCCTCTTTAACCTCGTTGGCCGCAGACTACGCTGGCACACATTGCGTAAACCAATGCTCCTACTTTTACCCGTTTTGAGCCTCTTTTCGCTGATTCAACTTGTCTATGTGCCGCACCATTTTGCGGGTTTGGGCTGGCTGATTTGGCCAATTGTGCTGGCAATCTACTACTGGATCCTTTGTCAGCAGCAGATAGACTTTAGCCAAGAAAGTGATGGGGAACAGTTCTCTGGCTATAGCTTGGGCCATGTATCGATGCTCTGGTTGATCACCTTTTTATTGACGTGGTTCGCGGGCTGGTTAGCCGATGACTTTAGTCCAAATAATACGTGGATGGTCAGCGCGGTGATCGCCGTACTCTCGCTACTGATCCTGCTAGTGAGCAGCGGGATAGACCGACTGCCGCGGCCATTCCACATACAACGAACAGCTTATTTATGGCTGGGCGTCGGCCCGATCGCCCTCTTTGCGCTAGGCTGGAGTTTACTTATATTTGGCACAAGCAGCGGAGACGCCCTTCCTCTACGCTACATTCCGCTATTCAATCCGCTTGATCTAGCTCATATTGGTCTCTTTACAGCGCTCTTTGTGTGGCTGCGCAAGCACAGCCAATCCGCACGACGGGGGCTAGGATCTCAGTGGAGTGCGCTTGGCTTTATTGCGCTCAATCTGCTGATAGCACGTACGGTTCACCACACCATGTCGGTTCCCTTTACAGCCGATGCACTCTATCATTTTGCACCGCTGCAAATGATCTACTCGATAACGTGGGGGGCGCTGGCATTGCTGCTCATGTTCTGGTCTCGCCGCAATGGAGTACGAATGTTATGGGGATCGGGTGCCATCATTTTGGCGCTCACAATCGCCAAACTCTTTATCGTGGATCTGGCAAACTCCGATTCGATTGCGCGCATTATCTCGTTCATCGGCGTAGGAATATTGGTGATGATCATCGCCTACTTTGCACCCGCACCAGAAAGACAGAACCTCAATAGACCTGAACCCAGATCAATATAGACACGCATAAATACGCAATATAGGATTGACTCAATCTTGCAGGGTGAGTCAATCCTATAGCGTTTGCGGAAAAACCACGACCTCATCGCCCTCGTTCCACAACGCATACTTCGTCATTGTCTGTGCAAAGAGGGGAGAACATAATAACATTTCGAGCCACGCCCGCAGGTGCGGGTATGGCGACTGATCGAACCACGCTTTGTCTACATTGGCGAACTGCCGAATAAAGGGACAGATAGCAATATCGGCTATCGTCATGCGCTTGGCAAGCAGATATGGACTTTTGCACAGGCGATCTTCCAACTTCTGTAAAAACGTCTCGCCCTGCACACGATACTGCTCTTGCGATTGTTCGGGGTGGCGCACAAAATATTTATACCGATCCAAATTCTGCTTAAAGCTCGCATCATTCTCCTCGATCAACGCATCCGCCTGCGCACGCAATGGCAGATCATCAGCCAACAGCAGATCATCCGGATCATGTTGGCACAATGCCCACAGCACAACATCCAAACTCTCATCAATTACCCATCTCCCATCAACCTCGCGACCCAAATCTGGAGCAGGTTCACCATCCGCTATAACCAGCACAGGCACGGTCCCTTTGGGCGAATAGGCCAACATGCTGGTCGGTTTGTCGCGTAAAATAATCTCGCGCAGCTGCACCCCCACGCCGCTATAAACCAGCGACATCCGGGCGCGCATGGCATAGGGACAACGCCGAAACGAATAGAAAATAGGAAGCTCTTGATCAATTGTCATAGATAAACTATCTCAGAGTGACTATGCGAGAGTGGGTTAATCTCGTAGATTGACCCACTCTTCTAATTTGAGGTAGACCATAAAATCAAAGTTATGCAGAATCAAAAAGTGAGGGTTTGGTGGCAATGGGCGCAAAGGTATGGCGATGAATCGAGCATGGCCCTTCGGCTTCGATTGCGGCTCGATGCACAGCCGTGCCGTAGCCTTTGTGCGAAGCAAAGTGATAGGCGGGGTACGCTGCATCCAGTTCAACCAACCGCTGATCCCGATCCACTTTGGCCAAGATTGATGCAGCCGCGACCGAGACAATTTTCTGATCTGCTTTTGTATAGCTCTCTTGCGGAATGTTGAGTGTGGGGAGCTTTACCCAATCGATAAGTAGATAATCTGGTTGACGCGTCAGGGCCTCAACCGCTCGCCGCATGGCTACGCGCGTTGCCACCGCGATATTTAGCTCATCGATCTCCTGTGCAGAGGCCGAGCCGATCCCCCAGGCCAGAGCGTTCTCTTTCACCGCTGCCGACAGGTCGCTTCTTTTTTCTATCGAAAGCAGTTTGCTGTCGCGCACCGCCGCCCAAACACCTTTGTACAGCGCATCGGGCGGCACAATGACCGCGCCCGCCACTACAGGCCCGGCCAATGCACCGCGACCGGCTTCATCGATCCCGGCCACGTGCAGCAGACCGCGCTGCCAGAGATTTTTTTCATACTCTAATGTAGGGATAGGAGTGGATTTTTTCTTGGGGCTCATAGAAAAATGTGTAAAAGGCAGAAACCAAAAAGCACCAGCGGATCGGCTGATGCTTTTATGACTTTAAATTTGTGCAAGTTCTTTGCGCCAATCGGCGCGAAACTACTTATTTTAGAACGCGTTTTTCTTTCAAGCGAGCAGACTTGCCCTGACGTTCGCGCATGTAGTAGAGCTGCGCCCGACGAATTTTGGCCCGACGTAAAACTTCGACCTTTTCGACGTTTTTGCTGTAGAGCGGAAATGTACGCTCTACGCCAACGCCACCAGCAGCCGTGCGGCGTACTGTGTAGGTAGCGCCCGCGCTCTTGCCGCCCTGCATCCCCAGAACAATGCCCTGGAAAACCTGAATACGCTCGTTACGACCTTCTTTAATGCGCTGATGGACGCGAACCGTATCACCCGCTTCTAAATCGGGAATAGCCTCGTTTCTTTCTGGCACTAAAGAGGCCATTAATGCATTTGTCATGTTACACCAACCTTAGCCTTTATGTTTGTCCAGAAAGGTTCTGGAGTTCTATTATGTAGTCAACCTTGCTATTATACCGAAATTGGGCGTGACAGGCAAAATTAGAGTGGATTATTCTCATGCACGTTTCTAATGGGTCATTTTTAGGCGGCGATAGTTCGTGTATCCCGTAGGTGACTGTCACCTACTCCCCCCGTCACCTATGCCCTCAGAGAAATAAGTAAAAAGATGAACGGTTACGTTAGGCAAGTTGAGCTGTCCGAGATATTGCCCACTTAGCGTTATTGCCCACTTAGAGATATTGCCCACTTAGCGTTATGCCAGTATATGCTGCAATTTCAGTTCAAAGTCTGGCAAAACCGTTTCGCCAGATAACCTTTCTGGCTTGTGTAGAATTTCTACAGGCTGACCAGCGCGATGAATTTCAACACATTTTTCTAGTAGATCAATGAGCCAGCCGAGCTTGGCACTATTTTCAATATATTCGCGCATCTTGTCCTGCAACGGCTCCAGCAGGTCTGTTGAAGAGCGCAATTCGACTACAAAATCAGGGCAAAGTGGGGCAAACCGATCTTTCTCCGCCTGTGTCAGCGCGTCCCAGCGGGCGAGTGAAACCCACGAGGCATCGGGAGAGCGAGTTGCACCATTTGGGAGTTGGAAACCACTTGATGAATCAAACGCAACGCCCATTTCAGATTCCTCGGCCCAAAGACCAAGATGCCAGCTAACACGATAATCATCGTGGTGCAAGATGGCTAGCAAGCGCGCTTTGCAATTCGGCAAAGGTGATTTTGCGTACTTCGAGCGGATAGCCAAAACCACCGATTCCATCTATCACAAAAACACGCCATCGATATTCGACCCCCGTCTGGAACCCCGCCACATCTTCGATACTGCTAACGTCTAAGCTAGAGGTCGGATGCGGCAGATCATTGCTGCCCACAGAACGGACGGTATTCCCTTCACCATCAATTTCGATAAACTGTAAAACGTAGCGATCCGTTTCTGTACTGCGTGCGTTCCAGCGAAAATCTTCGGGCAGGCTCCTTTCTGCACCATCGTCTGGCGTGCGCAGCGTTACATCTGCAATATCAAAAGTCGGCATTGTGATGAGGTTCCCCTCCGGTGGATTCGCTACATCGAGCGTATACCAAACAGAGAGCAGCCCGGGGGTGCTGTTTACATTGATGTAGTAGATATAGTAGAGATACCCACTTTCTAAGAGGGGTACATTTGTAAAGTTATATGTAAATGTATTTCCAGCAGGCGATTGTTCTAATAATTTTGTATCGACAATTTCCACTGAATCCTCAATATCTGGGTTGTATCGCTCTAATGCAATGATAGCCGAACCAACCGCGACGCCGGTTGAAACGATGGTTCCATTAATTGTCAATGCATTAGGATCTGGCACTGGAGTGGGTATCGGGGTTGGGATTGATGTTGGGAGTGGCGTTGATGCCTGTTCTGAATTCTCTAAAAATGGCAGGTAGAGGTATTCATCTTCCTGCTGATTTTGATTCCTCGATTTCACCGCAGAGAGAGCAACTGACACATTGCTCTGCTCGACCATTTCTAAAACAAGCTGCGAACGATAATGCTCTCGAAAAGTTTTGTTCTGCTCGGCAGGGTTTAGCCCAGGCCATTCCACTGTTTGGGCATAGAACGCAGAGCTTTGCTGAGCGAATGTGTCTATAGGTTGCGGAACAAGTGCAAACAAAAGCACAGTGACAATAGCCCCATATTTTAAAATTGATATTGAATGTCTAAGCATTCGTATACTCTCCTTATTATTTGTAATATTATTTATTGGGTAGATCTAAAATCTGTTTGTAATTAAGCGTAAAGAGTGATTCAATATAGAAACTGAACCCCTCTGGAGTAGACAAATATACCGAAACCTATTCCCTCTCTTCACGTCATCTATTCTAGTCGTTAGACTCTACAGCAGCACAAAATTATATTTTATGCGAAAGAAATAGAGCAAAAAACGAGAATAATAGCGATGGATTATTAAAACTGGAGATAAAAATGCCAAAAGCATACATGATTTCAAATCGGAACAGACAGGGTGATCAGCTCGGATCGCGAGTTGTTGAAAATCCTAGATATTTTATCAGCGATGCGGCACCGAGTGCACGCAACACGTTACAAAATTGGAAACAGGTCACTCAAAATCGATTTGTTCAGTTGATATTGAGCGAGACTACACAGTTTCCCGATCTGCCCGAAGAGCAGAGCGAACATCAGTGTCACGTAAGCCTCTATGTGCATGGATACAATGTAGGGTGGACGGATGCGGTATTGCGCTATAATCAGATACAAAAAGAACTCTATAGCGGCAGCAACAGCATGGGCGTTCTGATTCTCTATAACTGGCCTTCTGATGGTCGCGTGACAAATTACTTACCCGATCGCGAAGATGCACGAAAATCGGCGGAGCCTCTGGCGCAAGTATTCATCAGACTGTACGAACAGGTTGTAAAAATGCAGCAGCTTGCGGCCCGCAACGATGATCAACGCGAGATCTGTCGCGCCAAGGTCTCGGTAATCGGCCATAGCTTGGGCGCATTTGTGCTGCAAAATGCCCTGTCCATCGCAACCAAGCGGCTAAATAACCCACAATTGATTACGCTTGTTCACCAGTTGGTGCTCGTTGCCGCGGATATAGACAATGATATCTTCCAACTGGATATGCCAATCAATAGCGATGGGCTGTTGATGCGCAATGTTTGTTATCGAATTACAGCACTTTATACTGGGCTAGATTCTGTACTTGGTGCCTCGGCGGGGCTAAAACATTTTGGGAAGCGGCGATTGGGGCGTAGCGGTCTAGCAGATTCGACTAACGTTCCCGACAATGTCTGGCATTTTGATGTCACAAAACGAATTGGCACAACCAGACCCGCTCATTCTGCGGTGTTCGATGCCAGCAAGGGGGTAGAATTGCTGCGCACCGTATTGATGGGCATTGACCGAGATATTATACGACGCGAATTTGAAGAATAAAAGGAATCTCTCATCATGACCACGCAACCTGTTTCTGCACCCAATTTTTCCACCGTCCGTGCCGACTTTCCCCGCGCTGCGCAAAAACCATGGCTCGCCGCAGCCGAGGTACACCCATACAGCATACATACAATCAACGCGCTAGAGCGCTTTATCCACTATCGCGCACATGGGATGGAGGCCGACAAAAGCCAGAATCTAACGGCAGAGATGCAGCAAGATTGCAAGGCACGTTTTGCCAAGCTGATTCATGCAATACCGTCCGAGATCGCCTTTATCCAAAGCACAACGGATGGCGAAAATATTATCCTTGCGGGGTTGGGATTGAGTCAACCCAACAGCCAGGTGCGGGGAAATGTCGTGGTCGATGATCTGCATTTTGAAGCATCTAAATACATGTATAAGGCGCTGGAGCGAGCGGGCAACATTGAGCTGCGAATTGTGCAGCATCGCAACTGGCGGATCGAGACCGAAGACGTTGCCGCGGCCATCGATGATGAGACGCGGCTTGTCTCAGTAGCGCTGGTTTCGCAGGTCAATGGGTACAAGGCGGATATCCAAGCCATTAGTCAACTTGCGCACGATCATGGCGCTTATGTTTATGCGGATATTATCCAAGCCGCGGGCTGTACGCCGATTGACGTTGAAGCGATGGGGATCGATTTTGCGGCCACCAACACCTATAAATGGCTGATGGGCGACTGGGGATTTGGCTTTCTATACGTAAAAGAATCGCTGCAAGAGATGGTCAAACAGACGCGTTATTGTCTGCGTCAGGTAGAGTCGGTTGACGATTTTGAGTACGAGATGATCCCGGGCGCGGTGCGTTATGAAGGCAGCCAGATTTCGTATCTGTCGGGAATTTGTGCCTACGAAGGGATTAAGTATCTTGACGCGCTGGGCGTGGAGAATATCCGTTATCACGTCAAGCCACTGACGGATCGACTGCTGACCGAGTTGCCGCCGCTCGGCTATTGCCCAATCTCATCACCGGATGCGCCGACGCCGATTGTCAGCTTCTTGCCCAGCGATGTTGAGGAGACTCAAGCCAAACTCGACCGTGCGTTTGGACATCAGGTTGTTTCATTTCGCACTTGGTATTGGACCAATCCAGATGGTCAGCGCGAGATGGTCAAAGGAATCCGCTTTGGGGTGTCGGTCTACAACAATGATGAGGATATTGATAGGTTGATCGAGGCGTTAGGGTAGGAGTCTATTTGTGTCTATTTTTGTGAATTTGTGCAAATATGCAAATTGGGGGGTTGACAGCCAAATCAATTTGTGATATTATTTGTGCAAATACACAAACACACGTTTTGTGAGCATAGTGACGTTACAACAGTCCAATTAAGCAATAAGATTAAATCAAGTATCACTGTTGGGAACGTCTATTGCAGAAGGTGTATGTATTTACGGTCCATCCAGAAAAGCGGGTGGCCATTTAGCTAAGAGTCGTTCAGTCTTGTAGGTTGGGCTACTCATATTTTTTATCTTTGTAAAAAAATCAGGTATTTCTTTAGCGAGTATATGCGATGACAAACATCATGCAAATCAATTCAAACAATCAATTCAATACAAGTCAAAGAAACGGTCTCTCTTTCCGAGCTGTCTCTTGGCAGGGCGCACTCGCCTCGATTGAGCGCGGTTGTTTCGATAGTAAAGATCATGCATTCTGTGAAGTGTCAGCGTATCGTGGTATCGCCTATCCCCTATCCGGATCAAAAAAGCAATTTCCCGCAGCGGTAACACTCGCGTTGCCGTTGGCTGCCAAAGGTGCGGCCGCTAATAGCAAAAGTCTCGATGACAAGAATAATGCAGCGGTGTTGTCGGGTGATTTACCGAAAATTTATAGATTAAATTGGTCTACCTTTCGATGGAACCTTCCATCGTTGTTATGCTAGCATGTTTTCTTGACATGCACGGAGAGCAGACAGAAGGCGGGCCAAATGGCTCGCCTTTTTTGTTGCAAAAAATTATACCTAGATCCGCATTCTAGGAGAGATGGAGAGCTGCAACCTCTCTAATCGGGGTTCGACTCCCCGGCGGATCTCTTGGCGCAAGGCAGCAGCAGCTTTGAAATTTTAGTCTCGTAGGGGAGTCAGGCCGTCCCCGTCATCCTGTCACGGTGAAGATCGCCAGTTCGAATCTGGTCGAGACTGTTTTATGCGACACAATGCGAGGTAGCTCAACTGGCAGAGCGCCCGACTGTTAATCGGGTCGTTGTGGGTTCAACTCCCACCCTCGCAGCCTAATGGAAACGTAGCTCAGCGGACAAGAGTAACTTTCTCTGGAAGAGTACGTTACGGGCTGTCGCAGTCGATCACTCCGTGAGATGAATCTCTGGTGAGATTCAGGCGATAATAAATTATATTTCAGGGTGTGGTGTAGGGGCAACACGCCGCGTTTGGGACGCGAAGTCGGAGGTTCGATTCCTTCCACTCTGACCTAGTTTTACAAATAATTTACGGGCTAGTCGTCCAACGGGAGGACGCTGCTTTTGCAAGGCAGAAATACGGGTTCGATTCCTGTCTAGTCCATTAACGGTGTGTAGCTCAGCGGTAGAGCAGTGGATTCCAAATCCAAAGGTCGCGGGTTCGATTCCTGCCATGCCGGCTTGGTAACATCAGCGAGTAGCTTAGTGGTAAAGCATCACTCTGATAAAGTGAAGAGCGTAGGTTCGAATCCTACCTTGCTGACTAGCATACAGGTTTCAACAACCTGAGTCATATATTGGGTCGGTAGCTCAAATGGTAGAGTAGCGGACTTTTAATCCGAAAGTTGGGGGTTCGATTCCCTCTCGGCCCACTTTTACAAATTCATAGCGAGATAGAGCAACGGTAGTTCGGCGGTCTCATAAGCCGCAGGCGAAGGTTCGATTCCTTCTCTCGCTACCTTAGTCCATTTTGCGAATAGCAGAATGGCAACCGAATACTCCCAAGCGGCAGGCATGGATAAAAGTTGATCTGCGGAGCACTTATTTATTGTGGTGTGACGACCTCGGTCGCAAGAGTGGGAGAAAAGACCGAGGTCGTCACAGATTGGATATTCGCAAAGCAATATTTTGGCCCTATCGTCTAACGGACACGACAACGGACACGACATCGGCCTTTCAAGTCGAAAACGGGAGTTCAATTGTCCCTAAGGCTACACATATTTATTGAAGACCAAATCAAACCGGCGTGGCGGAATAGGTATACGCGCTACACTTAAAATGTGGTGAGCTTCGGCTCATGAAGGTTCGATTCCTTCCGTCGGTACTGGTATTTACACAAAAATGGATCGATGTTCCGAGTGGCAAAGGAAGCTGACTGTAAATCAGCTGTGCATCCGCACTTCGTAGGTTCGATTCCTGCTCGATCCACCTGATAAGTTAACGTTGTCTGCTCGACAGGCAACACACAAATTTTTGCCGATATAGCTCAGTTGGTAGAGCGCCAGAGTGAAGCCCTGGGTGCATTTGGTTCGATTCCAATTGTCGGCACTTTGAAGTTCGCAAGCAATGAAGTTCGCAAGCAGTGTAGTTTAAGATTGGAAGGTTGACAGAGCGGTAATGTGCTGTCCTGCTAAGGCAAGGCCGTCGTTTATGCGGCGCGATGGTTCGATTCCATCACCTTCCGCCATATGCAGGTGTGGCCCAACTGGCAGAGGCGCTTGGTTCAAGACCAAGTTGTTGGGAGTTCAACTCTCCCCACCTGTACCTTTATCAAGATTTTCATGCAGATGTAGCCCAACTGGCAGAGGCGCTTGGCTTAGACCCAAGTTGTTGGGGGTTCAACTCCCTCCATCTGTACTACATATTTGTCCAGAAAGCTCGACGACGCGTTTTACCTCAGCTTTGGCAACATTAAGCCGAGCGGCAAACGCATGGTCATAGCGCTCGATATCTCTGGCTCGATGGGCACAAGTACTATTGCGGGTGTGCCAGGATCAACGCCCCGCGTAGCATCCGCGGCGATGGCGTTGATCACCGCCGCCACAGAGCCTAATTGCACAATTGTGGGCTTTTGTGACAAGATGGTATCGCTCAAAATCTCGCCAAAACAGCGACTCGATGACGTGCTAAAAATAACGGACCAACTGCCATTTGGTGGCACAGATTGTGCATTGCCAATGAAATGGGCGCAGCAAAAACGCATCGCTGCCGACGTTTGGTCAGCAACATCCAAAGCAGGCGCTTGACCCATACCGCAAAAAAATGGGCAGACCCGCTAAGTTGATTGTGGTGGGCATGATTGCAAACGGCTTCAGCATTGCCGACCAAAATGACGGCGGAATGCTCGACGTAGTTGGGTTCGACACCGCTACGCCATAGCTAATCAGCAACTTTGTTGGCAATACAGATGCTCAAATGCGTTAGCAAATTTTGAAAAAAAGGCGGGGGACATTTCGGCTCGTGACGTGGATCTACCCCCTCCGATTGTGCGTGCATCGTACAGCCTGAGGGAAAAGTGGACCGAGCGCGACAACGAGAAACCCCGCCCTCTTTTCCAAAATTAAAATACGGCTCATCTGCCAAATGAGCCAAAAATAACTAGTTGCCATAATAACTAGTTGCCATAGTAACGAGGTGCCATAATGAAGCTAGCCGAAGCACTGATCTTGCGTGCAGATGCAAAAAAACGAATCGAGCAGCTACGTCAGCGGCTAAATGAGAACGCTCGGATCCAAGAGGGCGAAACGCCAGCGGAAGATCCACAGGCGTTGCTGCAAGAATTTGAGCAAGTTGCGGATGAGCTAACGAGCCTGATCCAGCAGATCAACCGCACGAACAATAGCGCAGCCATAGAAAACGGTATGACGCTGGCCGATGCACTTGCGCAACGCGATGTGCTCAAGCTTCGACAAAGCGTTTATAGCAATCTAGCCCATTCCGCAAACCCGATGGGCCAATCCCGCTATAGCTTGTCCGAGATCAAAATCCACAGCACCGTAGACGTAGCCAAGGTTCGCGCACAAGCCAATGACTTGGCACGTCAATATCGCGAGCTTGATACACAAATTCAAGCTGCAAATTGGCTCACAGATCTAGCGGGATAGATTGAGATAATCAAACTGCGCAGTCGGTAACTTTTTTACAGAGGCGAACACGAACCAGAGATGGTCATCTACCCATGCGGTGCGAGGGGCAGCACAATTCAATCACAGATATGCCCAGTATTGTTACAAGATACAGCGTACTGTTATTGTTACTACCAATGTGTTGATCTGTTAAAAAGTGAGGGTGGGATTGGGGATCCTGCGCAAAATAGAAAGATGAAACAAGAAGATTATCATGACAAAAACAAAAATTAACACACACGAAATTCTGCAGGAGTTTCGACATCTGACCGATTACCCAACGATGGCGCAGAACACCGCAGGTTGGGTAAAAGAAAATCCAGACGCAACGGTCGACGACGTGCGTGACTGGATCCAAACCACGTATGGCACGAGCACGCTGGTAAAGATGAACAAAAATGTCGCGCCACTTGAGATCTTTGGCGAAGTTGGTGAGCATATTCCAGCCAACGCCGTGGACCAAATGTACACCGTCATGCGTTTGCCGATGGCGACCAAAGGCGCGCTGATGCCCGATGCACATTTTGGCTATGCCATGCCAATCGGCGGCGTGGCTGCGCTCGAAAATGCGATCTCGCCATCGTTTGTTGGCTATGACATCTCGTGCATGGTGCAGCTATCAATTGTGGATATGGATGTGGAAACGTTCGAAGCAGAACGCGATCACGTGGCGCAGACGCTACGCGACGTAACGGCCTTTGGAATGGGGTCGGACTTTAAGCGCGGCAAGCGCGAACACGCAGTGATGGACGACAGCACGTGGAGCGAAATCAGCAGCGTCGGCAAGCTAAAAGCGCGGGCGCAAAAACAGCTTGGCTCCTCTGGTGGCGGCAACCATTTTGCCGATCTAGTGATCATCGAGATGCTCGAAGAGTTAGATGGTATGAGCGTAGG